>VXAC01003808.1:327143-375431 GCA_013399225.1 Rhipidura dahli
AAACAAAAGAAAGACCAGGAGCTACTGGAGAGGGTCCAGCAGAGGCCACAAGGAGGATGAGGGGCTGGAGCGTCTCTCATGAGGAGAGACTACAGGAGCTGGGCCTGCTTAGTCTGGAGCAGGAGGGACGCTGAATAAGAATTAAGGACCTCCCCCCACCACTCCAACAGCTCATGAATTCCTGTTTTCTCAGATGCCCTTCTTACCTACTTTTGTTCATTAAAAACTCCCAAATATCTGTTCCAACATATCACAAACTTCCTAAATAAAGAGCAGTGAAGAGTGTTACTCCCAGATTTAGATGGGAGAGTTTCTAAAGCTACTTTAAAAAAACCTAAATAATTCCAAGAAGAAGAGTGAGCTAGCAACACAAACCAAGCAGAACACTGAGCATTACCAAAATGGACAGAAAGGGTGTTTTGGAAGTACAAGAGAAAACCTGGTCTTGAATTTTAAAAATTCTTCTAAAGAGAAGAGATGAATAATTAACTCCCAGATATAAAGTTATCTTTTTCTTTTTTGTACCACACAGTGATGTCTTTTTTCCTGATTCTGTGTAAATAGTGAGATAACATTTTCTCATCCAGTCCCAGAATATCATATTTAAAATAATCAAGGGAAATCACACCATGTGAATTCACAGCTCTACACTTCAACTTGCAAAAAATATCTCAGAAATCTCCTCAGAATGCACACTATCTCAAGAAATAAATGTGCCACATGTAGGCAAGAGTTATCCTGTTCATTTAGAGGGACTCATATTTGAAGAGGCTGAAAAATTATTTGGTCCACCTCAACATACAACCCCCAAGACAAAGAATAAATTCTCTTTATACTTTGCTGCCATTTCCCTCCAATTCAGAGTTTAAATAGTAATTAGGAATCTTAAACATTGACCATATAAAATTTTCAACTATGAAATACATGAGAAAGAGTGAGAGGAAATGACAAAAGCTGTAGGCCCACACTCAGACAAATACATAGATATTTTATGCATATAATGCAAATAAAAAATTATACATCAGTAGCACACATGACTTTATCCAAACTTTCAAAATACAGCTTTAGGACTGACCTTTACTTGCCTTGAATACAGCTCAACTTTTCAGAGTCCACAGTGAAGGTACATCCAAAATCTGAACAAAAACAAGGGGCTATTTTGCCATCAGCCCAGGGTAGGTGAATACTCCTTACACTGGGTGAGACAACAACTCATCCAGCCCACCTGAAGCTCATTAAACCATTCTGGCCCTTGCTGCAAAGCAAATAAAGCCCAGGCAGAGTAGCTAGGGAGGATTTTTGCTCCAGAAGGGTTAATGGTGAGGTTCTGGCAGCAAGGGAACTTGGTGCAGTTTGATGCCCTGCAATACCAGGAGGGCTGCTCCCTTTACCACAAACCTTTTGTTTCTTAGAGTCCCTAATTCTACATCTTATTTTATGCACTGGCAAAATGGGGACATGACATAGAAAATGCTTGGCTGGCAGAAGAAAATTCATAGTATTCTCTCCTTTACCCCAAACAATTGATTTTGACTGGGGATTTTTTGCAGCCGTGCTGTCTCTAACCTTTGGAAATAGCAAAACAATAAAAACTTAGGGTAATTGTTCAGAATAGAGTCAAAACAGTTGTCCAGACCTTATGAGAAGAATAAACACACACTGCTGTTATAAGTGAATTCTGAAGCAAAAAATAAAATGTTTATGTGACCAACACATGGTGTGGGAGCCCATTCTAAATTTTGGTGTTAAAAGTTCAATGATTGAAATGACATCTGTCAATTAGAATAATTTGCTAATTAACAGTAGCAAGTTATTAATATTCATTAGTAGCCAGACTGTAGCAGGAAGTTAGAAATCTGTAAACTCTAAGCTTGCCTACCCCAGGTTCTCTTGGACTAACAGGGCTTCTATTTCCCTGAAACTATTGTTCCTCTTAAATGAAGACAGGAAAACTCACAAGTAATGTAATTAAAAGAATACAATGCCTTTGTTATTGACAACAGAGGGATCAGCACTTCATAAACTGAAACCTACCTTTGCTTCCAGCCTGTTGATGAGATAGTGCTAAAATTTTATGGAAGTATTTATGAGAAGAATGCCAGGTAAAGGCTGTTCATTTATTTGGAGAAGCACAGAAAGAAGCACCTGAACTACAACAACAAGGGGTGGAAGAGACACAAGAATATTTTGAAAAGTAAAGAACACAATAGTGAGTGTTAATAGGGAAAAAAATCCTAAAGCTTTACCAGAAAACATCTCCTTGAAATGGGTCAATAATCAGCTGAAATGATGAGTAAAAAGGTCTTCTAAGCTTTTCCATTGTATACAAATCAGATGGGAAAAGTCCTCAAATACAGTGCTGTACAAATTGAGCAAGGAATATATCTATATATATATAGATATATATATTCTATACATGGAAGACTGCTGGCCGTATTATTGTGCCAGAAAACAGCAGCCAAGCATGGGAAATTCATTTTGTATGTGAATAGAAGCAGGGAAGACCCCTCTGAAACTCTTGATATTTATCACCAGTACTGACAGAGCAGGCAGGACATCATGCTGCACCATCATGAAGGTGTGCTTCAGGCACCTATGCAAAAGTGTATTTTAAGAGCTAAAAATTAATTCAGTAAATAACTCTTCAGCAAATTAAATTGCCCATGAACACCATTTTTAAAAAATATATCCCTCATAAAGCTTTCTCATGGAATAAAAATGAAAATAATGTATTTCACATTAAAATAATTTCCCTTTCTTATGAGACATGATTGATCTACTTGTGTAGAACAGTTAATGTTTTGCTTTCAACCAGTGATTGAAGGGATATCATTTTTAGGTAAGTCATATTAACTCATGAAAAAGGCTTTCTAACTCATTTTTCACTCATGTTTTGAAATCTGGTGTTTTATGGAGCTTTAATTTTGTTCACCAACACATTTAGTAGATAAAACCTCTCTTGTGATAACTGCCTTTCTTCTTTCCATGTAATTCCTGTTTGAAATGTTAAGGAGCCTGAAACGCATAAAACATGGAAACCAAGCACCATTAACTGCTGCATAATGTGACAGGGGAAAAGGATCACAGAGAATTGTTACTACTTGAAATAAACACCGTTAATAAGCCCTTAATTTCTTTATTTAGAAAACAAGAACCCTCTAGACAGCAATAAAGTAGCATTTTTAATGCTGTTAACTGTGGAAGCTCCAAACTCCTAGGAGTTTTGAGCCACACAATTGCTATTTTCTTCTCTCATGTGCCTGAAGCTTCTCTTTGGCGCGGCACCGAAGGAACTATAAAAGCATTACCAGCCTTTGTGACAGACTTTGTCTCTTTCTTGTTAGTGAAGAAGATAAGATTTATTTCACTGACTGAAGATCAAAAAGTGACGAAACATTTTGATAGCTGAGGAAAACAAGTTTTGATTCTGTACAGCCAGCATTGAAGTCACACTACAAATCGACAGAAACTCCTTTGCACTGACGGTTTTCATCACATTAGGGAAAAGAATCTCTCAGCAGTTTCAGATGCAGATTTTGATCTCAGTTATATGATGGAAACTCAGAGTAATTCCAGTGAAGTGTTTAATCCTGACAGAACATCTTGGTAGTAATGTTATAATCCATATTTATTTTGGCCCAAGTTGTTCCTCCCACCTGCACAGCTCCCTCGCAAGGGATTGCTGATAGCAAGGGAATAACCAAGGCTTCAGAGGTGGTTTCTGAAGAGAGAGAAAGAAAAGGGCAACACCAAATTGAAGGGGAGTGGTGAGGAGGGGGGAAGAATGGACACAATGGGACAGAGCCAGAAAGGAACTAAAATATTCCTACAGCACCCCCTCTAAAATAAACAACCACCAAAGAACATCATCAGCTTTGCCATCTGGCAAACCTCAAAAGCCTCCCTCCAAAGCTGGCACAGCTGCCTTCATTTAAAGGTCAGGTGCTGGCCAATATTTTAAAAAAACCTCTCTCTCCCAGATTAATCAAAGAGGATTGCTTCTCAAAATACCCTTCCTGAGAATCACTGTGAAATATTACAGGAAAACTTAAATAGTGCAGCATATTCTAACATTTACTATGGGACTTGAGGGAAGATGACAGAGAGAAGAAAAATATGGTTTTAATCCCACTTTTTTTCCTGTTAAAAGAGAGATTACTTAAATTATTATTTAAATGATCATTTTATTAATCCATCTTCGTAGCAATGAATATTACAAGAAGAGCAATTTTTATTTCCATTTGTACTGTGACCTGTATTGCTTGCACATGCATATTTTTAACAAGTAGAACATCAGAGTAACAGGAGACAGAGATGTTTGCATATGAAATACATATTATTTCATTGGCTTTGATGGTAAGAAGATTTTTCTTACCCATTTTGGAAGCATAGCAGTCCGGAGTATAGTTATGTGAAATATTAACAGCTGATTAGAGCTTTGTTCTGGACTTAAGAGCCTCCTGAAGCTTATGCCAGGTACTTGGTTCTATTTTACATCTCCCTGATGGTGTTTTCTATACAAAAACCACTGGCAGCAACAGCTCTTTTTCAGATTAATTTCCCTTCCTTGTGTGTACAGTGGAAGGTGCAGTTCCTCAATAATTCTGCCCACCACTTGCACCCTGTTTTTCTCTCCTCTCATTCTCACCAGCAGGAGCAACTGGTAATTGTGATGATTAATTAGGGTGGGAGCACACCTGTGAAATACAGGCATAAATCCATTTTCTGGAAAGGGTCTTTGAGTGGCAAAAGTAGAAATCCAGTTTCTGGCAGAAACACCAAGCACTTGGCAGGTACAGAGGCAAAACTGATGCCTCTGTCATGTGTCAGACAACTTAGAAGGCTTTATTTTGTTTTTTTTGCTTTTTGAAAGTCACTTGAGGAACATGAAAAACATGGGGTTTTTGGAGTTTGATGATCAACTTTTATATCTTTATGAACAATTGCTGAAGTAAAAAAACAAAAGTAAGTTTCTGATCAAAGACCTTTCCCGTGGAAGGCAATTACCGAAACTGAAGAACGGAGAAGTGCAATAGAAACTTGTGCTCATCATAAAATCTCATGAGTCCTCCATGATTTTACAGGGATCAATAGGAAGAGGAAGAAATAGAAATAAATTGGTGCAGACCAATAACCAGGATACTCCCAGGAACTACAGCCTTTCCAAAGGAATTTCCCTCTCCCCTTTCTTCACCTTTCCCCATCTTCAAGCCCTGGCTGATTCAGAGTTTTGAGATGCTGCTAATGAGAATTTTATCAGTCTTATGCATTTAATTGATTTTTACCTTCAGTATCATGTAGCACGGGCTCCACATGAGGGGAATTAAGAGCTGCCAATCCCACACACTGCTCCTACTTATCTATTAGAGCCCTTGCTCTTCTGCTTTGCTCTTTTCACAGAGTTCATTTATTGCTCTGCTCAGCACACAAAGCCTTTTCCCAGCTACATCAGAGCAAGCTAACAGAACAAATACTGTTTAAGTCCCCCAAAGTCTTGTAAAACTGCAGGAATAATGGTGAGTCTCATTACATGAAGATGAAAGAAGGAAGAACTAAAGGCTTGAACGATCAGTATCTTGAGCCCCAACTATTCTGCTAAGACTTCGCAGGAGTCTTAGGTCCTTAATGGATGTGAGGAAATAAATTCATCCTGATAATAACATTCATCATTCTGTGTGAGATTTTAAGCCATTTTAGAATAAAAGCATGGTCTCAGTGGATGACAGGATTGTGACAGGTTTCTGTCCTCTCTCACAAGCCAGAATGTCACTGCAAATTGCTACTCGTAAAAAGTGTGCAATCTTAAGGCATTATCAAATAGAAGGTGTTGGAAATTGAAATTCAAAATAATGTTATATATACCAAAGACATCATTGTTTATGGGATGTCTTGGCAAAAATCTAGTGTATGCACAGGTTTATTTTCTGTGAATTTTATAAAGAAGACACACCTGGTTCTCTAACAACCCTTAAATCTTGTTTCCACTGGTGTGTCGCTATCAGATTAAAACCTATGAAGTACAAAGTGAAAAATATGAATATTAAAGCTTCCCAGAACTCGGGAGCACTTTGCATAAGAAAGTAATCATGCTAAATTAGAAGTGCTTTTTCATTTCAGCAGAGTGCACTGCAGCATGTTCTCAGGCAGAGAAGAAATCTGAAGTACTGTCCAGGAAAAATGAAGAGTCCAGTTAGCTGATATACTTTAATTAGAATCTAAATTTTCCTCTCAGTGAAAACCTTTGAACAACTCAATTAAACTCACACTGATTGGACACCCCAAGCTGTGTGTGGGTTCATTTGCAAACCACAGAAGCTGAGGCAGAACTTCCTGTACAACAGCCATGTACGTTCCTCTTAGAGGGGTGGAAAGATCACGTGGAAATAAGATCAGGCTGTATGTTCAGACTCGGCTTTTGCCACAGGCAGCCTGTGCTCTTTGGAGCTTTGTAGCAGTTTATTTTTAGGGCAGACACATGGCAAATAGCACATGGCTGATTTAATTAATGCCATAAATAACCCTTGCGAAGCTGAGCACTGAGGCTACAAGAAGTGGCGTTAATCACATATCTTTGTTTGAATAGTTAGAAAAGGGTTTAGAGCCAGATTTTTTGTTTTGAGTTTAATACGTAACTGAGCCTAACAAAAATATTTAGATATACATGAATCAGACTATTACCTATACTGAATTACATAACACATAGAGATCAGAGGCTAAACACAGTTTAATCTAATTTAAAGTGTGATAGAATTAAAACCATAAGATTGTCTTATTTCTTGGGCATAGAGATATGTCATGGCATTATCTAAATATCTTAAAAAGAAGGAAAAAACTATTCAAAATGTATCTTAAGCTTCAAATTAATAGCAATAGTACATAAATATTTAATGGAAAAACCATCGTGCTTTTGCACCAATTGAGAAATAACTTTGCAGGAATGTGTTCTTTTCAGAGCCAGTTCAACAGCTCTCAATAAACTGGATTTTGGCAATTCAAAAATATGAACCAGAATCACACTGTGCCTATCCCAGAAAAGACAAAAATCAGAGCTCGACGAAGTTCCTTGGTTAAGGAAAGGGGAGGCAAAGTGGCTCATAATCAAAAAACTCTTTTGATTATGAGAGAGTTTCCTCTCTTTCTCTTTATAGTGCCTAGAAATTCTCTATTTATTGCTATGATTTGCAAGACTAATATTGGCTGTTCTGTATGATTCATACAGAGCCTCATACAACTCATCAGCAATTGTAGCAACTTTCTGCCTCCGAACATGCAAGCACACAGAAAGGCACAATGCACCAACAACTCAGAAGAAATGTTTCTACATCTCTTGCATATAAAGCAAAAGAAAAGCAAATATTTCATTTTAGATCTTAATGTACACAACTTACATTTTTAATTTGTCCCCTCATTTCTCTTCTGCATGCACAATATCTTTCTATTTTAAGACTGCTCTTGAATGTTGAACTCTTGCTAATGAACCTACTTAAAATGTGCATGTTTTGGCACAGTATAAAAATATAGCAGGAAAAAAAATGTTACTAAGTCCTACTGTCAGCTAAACTGGGCTGTCCTCTCCAGAGTGTACATGGGAAGGACATATAGGAAATAGGGAGATTTCATCATTTTGGAAAAGGATAAGTTGAGGGGTGTTTACTTCCGTGTGCATCTCCCTTATGGGATCAACACCGGCACAAACTCAATCCATTATGGACAGGGACGAACTTCCTGCAGAGGTGGTTAAACTCAGGAATAACTCGGGCATCTTAAGGCATAACGTGTCGCTGAGTAGTTTTAAAGCTGTTTCACTGGCAAAGTCTTGCAGAAAACTGGAAAACAGCTGATAGTTTGATATGACACATCCTGCTCCTCACCTGTACCAGGTTTACTTTACACACGGGCATTTCCAATATTCTGTAGCATTCAACCATTCAAATGCGGACATTTAGCACAGTAAATCATTAGATTTACTATTGTAAAATACCTCAAAGGGTAGAGTAAACCTAAACATCTTGAAATAGCAGACATTTATTTTGTAGGTGTCACCACTGCAGGCAGAAGGACCAAGATCTACTTCCAATTATTTGAGAAAGAGTTGAAGAGGAGCTTGCACCAGTGAAAGAGCTGAATTAGGACAGGTTCTAAGGGATATGAAACACTAATTCTAGTTGGTGTAGGTGTAGTTGTCATACTTCAGAAGAAACCATCTCAGACTGCATAGAGGGAAAGCTGTGCTCACTTGTTTCCAAACCTAAGCCCATGGGTGAAACACTCACAGGAGATGAAAACAGGCTTTAAAATATGAGTTTCTTTCTCTCCCTGAAACACATATGCTGTCTGTTTCTGGGAGCTAGAGCACTTTGAGGAGCACACAGCAGATTCACCTAAATTGGCTGAAAAATGTTCTGTTGAACAGAAAACATTTCTCCTCCTGGCTTTCCAGACTTTAAAGCAGGAGCTGCCTCAGCCAGGCTGAGCAGGGCTCCCATGCCTCATGCTTCCTCTGAAACTCTTTGGTGGACTAGATCAAAGCATTCCCAGCATAAAGAATTAAGTTGCCTGTGTTTTGTAAGTGCAAATAGACACGACCCTGGTTGTTTAATATACAAATACAGAAGACTGGACAGAGCTTAACAGATGCCAACATTATTCCAGCATCAGGGTAAAAACACAATTTTTCTCCTTTAACATACCCAAACATTGCAGCTTAAAAGCCACCATACTTCTCAGCACTTCCATTACCTCTCCTCACCCTGTATTATTCTTAGACACTATTTTTTTTTTAGAAAAAAAAAAAAAACAGCTAAAAAGACAAAACAAAGATGTGCTATGTGGGAGGTAAAGAAGTCTGGAGTTTGCTCTCCTATGACTATGTTCAATTAAAGAAAACGGCAAGAAACCACAAAAATACCCCAAGGAAATTAGTCAGATTGACTTAGATCTGAATTATTTATAAATATTTCTAAATTGGAATCTTTTCAATAATACCTTTCCTTGATTAGTGAAAAAATAATTACTCAACACATTCATGGACCTTGAGCTTGCATGTGGAGGTCAGTGCAATATTTAAACTGTGGCCTAATTGCTTTTAAGAACTCACCATTTAGTCTTATTGATGCTCGTCTTAGAAATCTGTCCTTGTTCCCCCACACTTTATTGCATTCAGGAAACAAAATTACACCAAACGTGGTTTCACACAATTGCTTGAAAAGGGCCATCCCACACTCAGTGTGTAAAGTGACAGCATTAGGTTTTACACCCATCTGCCCAGGTGAAGGAGCTGCAAGGAGTCCAAAGGAATGGAAAAAATCCATTTCTGAGCTTTGCTTGAAGCAAATCGTGAATGTGAAGGGCTGGGAAGTTAATTTTAAACCATTATTTCTCAATAAAATAAACTGGTTCCCAGTTACCTTCACCAGGCTCAGCATGGGGTGTGCAGACTTCCTCACCTCCAGCTGACCAGGGTTGGGAGGAGCATTCCACAGAAAGAATACACTTTTCTTCCTCAGATTTCTGCAGGGAAGAGGGAAAAGTAGTGAGCTTGATTTAGCTGGGCAGAGTTGAGAGAGACAAACATTTATTAGTTCACTTCAGGAAAAAAAATGTCAGTGTACTCCAAAAGAGGTAACAGGCGCTAATGAAGCAAATGATCTTCTTGAAATGAAGTCCTCATCCAAAATACACTTTCAAGTATAATCTCAGTATTCTTATGCATGGGAAGGTTTTTTTGTAAATTTGTCTTTCCTCTTAGAAGAATACACTTAACTAACTTGAAAGTAAATTAGATAAAAAGTTTAGAAAACTGAAAAGTGCTGATTTTCCAAAATGAAAAACAGTAAGAGGAAGAAAAACCCAGAAAGTTGTTCATATCTGCGTATCTGTCTATATATAGGAATACACAAAAAGAGCTTGTGCCAAATTACAGATGACATAAAGATCTGATTAGGTTTTTAAATTCAAAATTTGAAGAACACCTCCTACTCAGTTTTCTTGAGAGTTATTTCTTGATACTTAGATAAAGCTATGATTTAATTTTTCACCTGTTAATCCTCTTGCTTCTACTTTTCTGTGTATCACAGGATGGCAACAAAACACTGTGGACAGCTTTGGCAGAACACTGGAAATGGAGAAATGAAAAGTTGCTGAAAAACACTTGAATGCTCAATATTACTCTTTTGTGATGATACATGAAACTTCCAAGGGTATTTTCTTTTACTTAATTTCCTTTTTTAATTTCACACACACAAAAGGTATTATTTGGCATGTGAATACCCTCCTGTAGTTCTGAATTTTGTAAACTGGGTAGATTAACAGATAAATTCTCATTTCTCCTGCTCTTGATGCTTGGCTGGGGACAGTTTTCAGTAGCAGGTTACAAGGCAGCAGCACATCAGTCCATAATGTAAGAGTTACAGCCTCCCAATAAAAGAAATCTTCCTTCTTGCATTAGCACTAAAATGCTTTCAAGTTTCAAAAAAAAATCAATAAGAATTTCATTTTGCTACTTTGGAAAAAATAAAAGAAATCCCAAGTGGATGTAAAGGGACTTTAAAAAAAAATTAAAACACAAAGAGTGGCAAGAAACTCCCTTACAGCTGAGTTTACAAAAGTTGTGACTCTTCTACATGATGAGAGGTGACTCTTGTTCAAATTCACCTCGTATTTAATGTCCCCACGATGAACTTCACTCTCCCCCTTGCCCATGACATCAGGAACATCGTTCCCATGCTGCAACAGATCTCCCAAAGTCAGTCCTCCTCACACTGCTCAATTTTGCATGAAACTCTGAAATATTCATTGGGACAAATAGAGAGTGTTGGAAACGAGTTTATAGCTTTGGGTTGGGGCATCGGCTGGCAGGGGCAACACCTGAGTGCCAATACCTTTTCCAACGAATATTTAAATATTTATACAAAATTGAACAGCTGCAAAAAGACAGAGAGAGAGAGAGATCTCTCCTGCCAAGTGGGTTAGAACACCTCCCAGAGACGATTTGAGGTGAACAGTTCCAGAAAAAGCATGAGGGCTGTTCAGCCAAATCCAGAGGCTGAAGGAATTTTCTTCAATGAAGAATAGCAGGAAACCTAACCCTGGAATTAATAAAATAGCATTGCAATAATGATAACAATTACAATGCTGAGTAAAGATTTTGGTTTAAGTGCCATTCTATTATTTCGCTTTTCTACAAGCTGGGATAAGCCTTTTTCTTTAACTATAAACCTGAATTTCCATATGCAGACTGTTCCATAAAACCTCAGTGTTTGAAGTTTTCATTTTACATATTTATCCATTTATCTGTTCTTTCCCTTTACTATTATAGTAACCCATAATGCTTCAAAATAGATAAAGTATTCCATATTTTAAATATGGCTTATTTAATTATCTTTTAAATTTAGATTTTAAGTCTTTTTTTGCCAAAATAATGTCTCATTTTCTTTGAAACCCGTGACTGTGTATAAATAAAATCACACTGAGCTTTTGACCAGTGCTTGAAAATCTTTTGCACCCAAGTCAATATTCTGATAAATAAAGGTCAGGTGTGTTAGACACAAAATCATTTCTGTAAAATGATTTTGCAGTTGCTGGCAGCTTCAGTTATTTACATTGTTTTACAGGTCCAAAGCACTTTAACCACATTTTCAGGAACGTCCAAGAGATTGTGTTCAGTTTCTCTGGTGGTAGAACCATCCACTGACAGAAATTGGTAGCACAATCTTCTTCCCAGAACTCAGGAGACAGTTTAGGAATCAGTTTAGGAATCCCATCCCTAATTAATTTACTTAATCCCTTCTTGAACCCATTGATATTTTTGATCTCCACAGTGTCATGTTGCAAAGACCACAATCACAATCCAATTGAATTCAATGCCTGGGGTTTTGCTGGCATCTTCTTGTTTCATTGACCACAATCTCTTCAACACAAACTCTATATGTCAGATAAATCACTTTGAAAGAGTATCTTTGTAGAATATTCCTTCAGCCCTTTTGGCTCTGTTTTCTAATGCTAAAATCAATATTTAGCCTACTCTCAAAAACTAAAATCATGCATAATATTAAAATTCTCTCATTTGCCACAAAGATCTGAGGGGAGTAATTGAAAAACTAAAACTAGCTGAAACAAGTTTGGGAAGATGAAATACAGATTAGTGCAGCACAGCTTTAAACTAATTGAGGTAACGTGCACATTTATAGCATTGAAAATGGATGGCAGCATATACTTTACAGTTTACTGAGCCCTATCGATAAATGCATCAACATTTTTCACCCAGACAAGGTTTCATGTCCCTGTTAAACAGCTGGCTAAACACACTCCATCTTCCTCCCCGGGCTGCAATCACAGCCATCAGCACAATTCCAAAGCGACGCCTTTCCCTGGATGCCTATTCCGTACAACGGAGAACCTGTCCTCTTGTTTGCTCTGCCATCTAAAGCCAGCAGCAGAAGCCTTGTCTTAGGAGCAGACGTGCTGGAAAGAATTTGTCAGCTTTTGCGATTTAACTCACTCTGTGGACTTTTCACGGTGCACTTTGTGAAGCAGCACATTCTTGTGGACACTGAAAAGCTTTTAGCAGAGAAATCTTTCAGCTTTCTGCACCATTTTGTGAGAGCTCTGTCTTTCCCATGCAAGCTATCTCAAACAAAGTTACAGTTTTGTAAACACTGGCACCTGCAGATTGTTTTGTCGGATTGTTATGGTCTTAACTAGCAAAATATTTGGGAATGGATATCTCAGAATTTGGCCAATCCCCTCAGGGGGTGGATGGCCAGAGGACCAATTATCTTATGCCATTTTTAACACACTTTTTGCTAACATATTAAAGCCTCAGGAAAAACCATTAAACCAGCTTTCTGCCATTGATACCTGACCCTGGACTTTGTGTGGTTTTTCCACCCATCCACGTTGTGGACATTCTTATCAATCCACCATTCTTATCAATCTATATCCACCAGGTTTCACTGTTATGGAAAGCTTCTTAGAAAACCCAGATAGATCTCACAGACCTCTGCCAACTCTCCTTATCTAAAATGAACATTGAAATTATAAACATACTTGTCGTTTATAACCCTTTTTCCTCCCCACACTGCACCACAAACTAACTTACACTCATACACACACACCCCTTTTTGCCCCTTTTAACTGATTTTTCATGCAGAATGGGTAAAGCTGTGAAACTTTCTACAGCTGCAGGGGATTTCAGGATGGCTTCTCTGTACAGCTGCAGGCAGAGGTTGCCTTTTTGCTAGGTCCTGACAAGCTAATACAGGAGCAGCTGCATTGTTGAAGCATTTTCTTTGCTATTCTCCCCCACATGAATTAACCCAGACTGCACTGAGGAAGCCTGAGAGCTAATGAACTTGATAAAAACATAAGACATGAGAAAGATATTTTCCCATAAAGATTCATGAGAATTTTGTGCCTAGCTCCAGATTAAACAGTCAGTCAGTCCTACAGTCTCAGTGCAAATGAGTTCTTTACCAGAGCAAAAGAAAAGATGTTTTAGGTTAGTTTCTTTGGGTGCTACAAATAATGAAAAGGTTATGGGTAAAAATAATGATATTGTGTAAAAAAGGCTCCTCAGACACTGGAAGATTGGATCTAAAATGCCTCAGAAAAACCAAACATCTGAGGCAGAATGGCCCATCTGGTTCCAAGGCAGGGACAAACAAAAGCAGCACACAGAGCAGCCGTCACAGACAAGGCAAGGAGTGTTATCCACAAAAAGGGTCGCGACACACAATTGATTTCCAGTTGTTTGCAGGCAGAAACAACAGAGAAATTGGCAGCACCTGCTCAGATAAATCACTGACTGCAGCAACTGAATGCTGCTGCAGCTCCAACAGCGCCATAAAATCCCACAAATTGCCAAACCTCTGCTAGCTCTGATTAGTGACTAGAAAAGTCACAGGCTGCAGATGATAAATAAGGAGAAAGGATGTGCCCAGGAAAATTGTCCTTATTAGGGAATATGCAAACACTCTGATGAGGTGAACTCACTGCAGCCAACACAATTTAATAGTACAGGGAAAAGGCCACTTTTTAATGGGTTAAAAATGTGACAAACCCTCAAGTCCATTGCTAGATGCCACCAAGACAGAAAAAATTCAGAGTTCTACTGTATATTCTGAAGAACAGCCAAGTACCGAAGAAGTGGAGCTAACCCAAGATGTGTGACATCTTAGACAGTATTTTAATTTCTTTTTTAGCAAGGACTGAAAGTTTTTTGAGTGAGAGCTCCTAAAAGCTGGGAATTTCCTTCTGGAAATCTGTTTTTAGGTTTGCATGGCAAGGTTTTGGTAGCAGAGGAGGCTACGGGGTGGCTTCTGTAAGAAGCTGCTGGAAGCTTCCCCTGTCTCCACACTGGAGCAGGCTGTTCCCAAAGGGCTGCATCCCATGGAAAACCCAGCATTAGCCATTAGAAAAGACAAACATTTACCTATACTTGCATCCTCCAAAAAAACACACCTGAGAGAAACATTGCGGTCCCTCGAAGGAGAAAGAAGTTTATTACACAGAAGCATTTTCTTGCTGTGCAAACAGAACTAGCATAAGCATCTTTCTAAGGTGAGAAAGCACAAGCCACAGATAATACTCAAGGAAATGACTAAAACAGTTGTATTTTCCAATAAATATATCAGGACATTTGTATCAGTGGCTGAGGCACTGTTTCCTTAAATGCACAGCAACCTCTGGCTTTAGAGTGTGGTTTTGGAGTTCTGCTCTTTAATATTCTTGAAGTATTTGTTCTTTAATTACACTGAGGGTTGCATAGCACTTGGAGAGGATTTGTCCCTTAGGCACATGAAATATGATAAACCAAAATGTCCTGGCCTTCAGTCCTCAGTCCAGGGATCTTGGGAAGATACAGCAATCAATTTAAAACACATTACATGCCCTCTGTGGTTTTCTTAAAGGAAAAACACCTTACAGTGAAGTATTTTCCAAAAGTGAACCTTTGTATGATGGCTGACACTGAGCCACAGCAGTTCACAAAATTCAAATTCCAAAACGACTGCCAAGATTATTTAGCCATCTTTCACACAAAAAAACAGGCAAAAATCATTTAATGCATTCATTTTTACATGTTTCTTTTAAATTACTATCTTTAGGAGATTTAGAATCCAGGAGAAAAAATATTCTACAAAATATTGGGTTATTTTTTTGGCTGAGAGTAAAGAACTGTTATTTAGTGTTATTAAGCTCTACTAATCCTTTCATTATAATTGTAAAATGTCTAACACACATAATTTTTCAAATGCTGAGAGAACTATCATTATGCTGATGATCTTCATTTGCATTGTTAAAAAGCAATTGTTGTTTCCTTAGCAAGAGCAGGAAAATTGTAGCTGGCAAAGCATTTCCTCTCCTGCAGCAGAGCAGTGGATCCTATCCAGCAGTGTAAAAGCAAGTCAGATACTCCTTTAGCACAGGCAAAGCAGCCATGCATCATCACTGGGAGTTCATGGACAGAGGGAAACCCTCACCCTGTGCAGTTTCATGGGTAACACAGTCTAATACATGACTTTAACAACCATGTAATTTAGTTTTGTGAAAGATTTCCTAGTAGCTTGAACAAGGACAGAAAAGGAAAAAACCTCAGATACTGAATTGAGAAAAGATAATAAGAAAAAATGCGGTAATTTAGTGGAGAAAAGATACAATCATCCAAAATTAGTAAAACTGAGGCACAGAAGCACCAAGTTAAACCAAAATTGTGGAATTCAGTAATTGTGTTTAATGCAATGTTGATGATATTTCCTAAGCTACCTTCATTTATTAATTTTCCCCAGCAGCTAACCATTCTCATGGTGCAATAGCTTCTTAAGAGTAAAGATTTTAAAATGTTAGGTTTGAAAGCAAAATCTCTAATTACTAAACAGAGAGACAAAAACAATTAATTGAGTGACTTAGTGTTTTGCACGTTTTGATCCCCTTCCCTGACTGCATTTCCAGCTGTAATATTTTACCTGGAAAAGGAGAAAACAAATAAACACTTTTTCCTTAGTAAGTGCTTGGGGTGGCACGTCCGGTTTAACCATCAGAGACTAGGAAAGTAAGGCTAGTGTTCAATGTTTCCTTCTTTTCCCCAAATGCTGATGATATGGCAAGAGCATTACCCAGACCATCTCAAAAAGCATCTCCTGAAGCTCAGGGTAGCAAATGCTTTGTTCCACCTAAACAACAGTCCAGGAAGACAAACCCAGCAATAACATAATTCACAGATGCTATAAACCTGGCAGGGAATTTTTCTAATAATGTTAAATTGCTTTTCCCTCTCTGAGATAGGGAACATTGATTCCCCAGCCCCCCTCCTCGCCTTGATCCTAAGGAAACTTGGATTATAACTTCACACTGTTTATCTCCTCCAATAGCTCTGGAACACATTCCTCGGTTTTAACAAAATTTGACAGAGGGATATGGCCTCAGAGATATTATGTTCCCACAAGTTTTGTGACACTAAACAGATGGGAAGAGGAGAGAGATCTTTATGTTATCACATTGCATATTCCACTGAGAGAAAAGCTTCAGAACAGACTTCTGCTTTTTTTTAAAACTCTGAGTGTTTCCAGGAAAGAGAACTTATGCCCTACTCAGAGAAAAAAACCTGAGACAAAGCATGTCAGCAGAGATAAAACACATTTACACAGGCAAAGAACTTCCTGATTCTGGTGTTTATGAAGTTAACCAAAGGAGAGGCAGTGCTGGAGACATCTTGTTTGTTTGTTCTCTCCTACCTGGCTTTGGAGATTTCCAGGTCCCAGTGAGTCTGAAGGTGACTTCACTGGTAGTGCTAAACCAGGGAGGTTCCAATTCATGATTCATTGGTGCTGTTCTGCAACACCATTGTGGTAAACAGAGATCACAACAGGTTTCTTTTTCATTTTACATTAGGGAGGGCAGTTTGTTACTCCTGACTGTACACTGATATCCTTTCTAGTGTTTTTCTTTAGCACTGTTGGACTTCAGCAGCAAATGACTATTTCAGTGTATTTACGAGACACTTCAGAGAGTGTCAACTTTGTCCTCTGTCCTCCTTTTGCTGGGGTTACTGCCTAGCAGTGCTATCACAACTTCTGCCAAGCTACCCTCACGTGTGCTGGTTTTAAACAAGCATGCAGGAGTCAGCATCCCAGTGGAAACCTTGAGGGGCACTGTGTTTCAGAGGGGTGTTGCTCCACCATGGAGAATTATCTCATGGCTGTGCAAGGGGTTCATACCTGATATCAGCTGCCGACTGCAATTTGTTTTTAAAAAATAAAATCCTTAAATATTTCAGTTCTTAATCAGCATTAGGCTGTGGAAGGCTGGATGATGTGTATGACAAGGCCAGTATACAGCTGAATCTCCTCAGGGTTACACAACCAGAGTTGGAGGGAACAAACTTTCCTAATAAACTCCTTTTCAGTTCCAAGTAGGCTGCATCTGCTCTACTTTCTCTAACTTGTCCCAAGTGTACAAAGACACAAAATACCCTTCTCCTCTTTGGCTGATCTTTGCTACATCTTTCTTGTCAGCTTTAATGTCAAAGCAGGCTAACTAAAAATATTTAAAAGCCATTTTTTAAATTAAAATCTGCTTTTAAAAGAGAATTGAAAGCTGCACCTACAATAAGTGCTGATATTCAAACATATTTAAATTATAAGAAATAGTTTTCATGCATATCCAGATAGTATTAAGATTAGCTGTTATCTGGATTTTCTTTGTAGGCAAGATTAGAAGGGAGCATCACCTAGGATGCTAAGTGATTTTATCTAAACAAATGAATAATATAAAATGTTTCATGGAAAATCAGGCACAGAAGTCTGTGTAAAATTTGACTCTAGTGAGTTAGACTAAGAAATTTCCATATTGTTAATGACTTTCATTTTGTATATAGGGGTATTTTTCTCATAACCTTCTGAGAATCTCATTGTCTCTGAATATTAGACCTTTCCTCAGGTTTCAGTGATTTCCTGTACCCCCAAAACTTTGGAAAAAATGCCAAATTCTTCAAATCCAGTTTTATTTTCCCTTAGGTGTTGAAGTATATTTCATCCCTGAATCATCTGTTAGGAAAAAAACCTTAAAATGTGTTTTCTTCCTTGTCTTTTCAGTCAAAAGATAATTAAAAATGACAGATTCCAGGATAAAGATGGTGAAAAAAATGTCTCATGGTCTAATGCTGTACAGCCATTGAGAGCTGCAATTACAAAAGCTGGAAAACTGTAAACAACAAAAAAAAATTGAATACTAAAAAAAAATTTTTAAAAAATATCTGCATTTCCTAAGGAATACCCTGAGGATTCTGTCTCTACTACAGCCACTACAGACTGTAGTGCAGTTACACCTTTTGCACACAAAAATGAGTTACCAAAGGAGAATGAGATGTATGAGCTAATTTTGAGCAGCTTAATCAGGATCCCATCCATGGTACAAATTTTTTCCCATCATGATACAAGAGCTCGGGTTTCCCTGCCCAAAAGCACCTCCCCTGGGGAGGCCATTTGCAATTCCAGGTGTGAGGAATGTCTTCTGTCTCCCACCGAGCACCTCCTGCCCTTTCTGCTCGTCCTGTGTGACATCTCTGGCATTTAGAAAAGCTGTGGGACAGCAGCTCAACACAATTCATGTTCTCATTTTGAAATGCAGAATTCTGGGTGTTTCATATGTGGGAAGCACACAGGGGGAGTGAAACAAGCACACCTGGTTCAGTCTGACAGTGAGTCTTCTTCCAGTTCTGCCTGGATATCTTGCTTCTACCAAGATTTAGGTCTTTCTCTTTTAACATTCAAGCTCCTGCATGTTGTCCCACCTGCTCTCATCCCGGGGTTTTGCATACCAAAGATTGAGCAAGTCTCAGTCTCCAACTTCTCTCCCAACTAAAGGCAAGTATTTCAAAGAGAGCTTCATGAATGTTCTGAGCTGGCTCGTCCCTGCTCAGAATTAACGTTGTCTCAAACACAAGTGCCACACTTCTGCCAGCAGACGACAAATTTGCTCTCTATTTTGAGCTTCAGATCAATCTTAAGCACAGCTGAAGGCATTCAAGACATCAAATGGGAGAACACCCAGCACTTGCATAATGTCTGTCAGCATATGGGTAGCAGAGGCTGCTCAGGTCACACGGGTGGATCCTCACAAAGTGAACGAGCACGGTTTGTTCAGGTTTTCAGGCTCATTGAAAAGAAAAGATCTGTTTCAATTCCAGGACTGGTTATTTTCCTGTGTGAAGTCCTGGCAGCACAGCATTTTCTTAGGAGATGTAATTTGGAACAGAGGCTTCTTTCCACTAATGGGAAAGTCTCAAAGTTTTTGTAAAGATTATATATGCCCTTAAAAATTCAGAGGGTTGTTCCAACTGCCTGAGCTACCTGAATTTGAAGTATTCGTTCTCAGCTTTCACAAAAAGAACTGGTAGGCATGGCTGCAATTTTATCTTTTTTTTTTTAATCAGGTATCTCTCACTGCTGGCTGTATTTTTCTGTATTTTCTGTTCTGTTACAGCAAAAAGAAATTGTAACTGATTTCTCTATTCACTGATTTATCTATAAACACACTGTTTCTTCTGAAAGAGTAAATGTGAAAAACATGCCTCTTTGCTTCTCTTAGACAATGTGTTTATTCCTAGATATTTTGAAAATACACATTTTCACAGTGCTGTGTTCTCCCTTAAAACCTGAATTTAGCCTCCAGCTTTCTAAACAAAACAATCCATAAGAGAATTGCTGGACCAGAGAGATCTTGAAGCCTGTACAGAAACACATTAAGCATGAGGCCACAAAAATAAGATAATCTATGGGCAGACAAGCCAGACAAACCATTAAGGCAGATCTGGCCTTTGAAAATATGCCAAATGTCCAATTCAAAAATTGAAAGGATATGACTATCATAAACCCTGTTTTGCATGGATTTGGAATAACATTTTTTATTTTGTCTAGTTCATTGTAAATGTGTAAAAAGTTCATAGTAAATATGTGGCTGCAGAAAAGTACTGTCCTCAAACACATATCCTCAAAATTAGCTATGAATATGACCCGTACAAGTGATCTATGTCCCCAAATTATTTGAGCCGCTGTCAAACTCTCATTCAAAATATTTTGATAACTATTTTTGATATAAATATAAATATTTTTTTCACAGCTTTCCTAGCTGAGTCTGGGAACAGCAGAGGAAGAACAGGGTCTACCCAGCTGTGAATACAAGAAACAAGCATCTGATGCAACATGGAGGAGGGCGAGGCAGGCAACACCTTAAGTGCATTTTAATGAAAGTTCGCGGCTCTTCCATGGAGCTCAAGACCTGCTGCCTGGATTGCTGGCATAACCTAAGACATCTCAAATTTCTGGAGTCATGTCTGACAATACATTTCTACATTTTAAGTCTTTATATTCAAATAACTGCTCTGGTTATGAAGCATGCTGCAAGTTAAAATCTTGTACTGCTCACATGGGACACCTCTCAGGTGATGGGGATACTTCCCATAGCACATCCCAGGTGGACACAGGGATCATGTAGGTCTCACTCTGTAATTTCCATCCCATTTTTCCCAACTGCATCAGCTCTGTGTGTGTCTACCCAGCCCTACCTGTTGGGTAGATGGTTGTGCTTCTTGGAAAAGCAGCATTTCTTAGAGGGGTGAAGATATGCTTTAGGGTTCTGGACTAAATAAAAAAAAATTCTGTGGCTTTTTCATATTTAAAGCACACATCTCCCAGTAAATGCTTCAGATTGTTCCAGTTTACTGCAGGAACTTTTCTTCTTGCACGTCTGGAAACTCCCCCTCCAAAGTCTCCTTTGTGTGTGCACTCTACACGGTCATGCCCCACAGAGATTTTCAAGTTGAGCTGAAATTATAGAGAACAACACAAAAAGGCCTTTTTCGGCCTTTAAAGTCTTACAAACTTATTAAACTGAACTTCTGGCAATACTTGAGCTGCCCCTGCAAGGTATAGGTACACAGGGTAGCTGATATTCCCTCCACTACATATGGAATTAAGAGCATTTCACAGCACCGCTCATAGTGTTTAATTTTAAAGCACCAAATTAAAGCTTAATAAACCCCTAATTAGGCTGCTTTATCATAAATTATTCAAGAGACATTTCACATATTCCACAGTAAACTGAATTCCCTCATTTCTTTGGCACACAAATATCTCATTTCAAATATTTACAGAGGAGCACGCCAGAAACCTAATTCAAAGGAGTTTTGACAAATCAGAAAAGTTTTGCTAAAATATAATCCCAAACATATGGTTTCTTTAGCTTATGCAATTTCTGAGCCCAGCTGAAAACGATAGATGATGAAAAATGAAAAGAAAAAGCTACAAGTTTAATATGAAAATTAAATACTCTACGAAAAGATTAAGTTTCATTTCCACCAAGGAAGAAATTTGTCTTGAGCTCCAGTGGAAGCAGGATTGGCTTCCAAATGGTGCCAGATTTCACTGACGCAGAGCTTGACGTTACAGACACTGTGAGGAAGATAAAGTGTTCTGCAGAAAATAGGATTTAAAATGTGCTTTCTATTTGCTACTCATTTTTAACAGTCACCTTGGATCCAAACCCAAGAAAGATCCCTTAAAACTCAAGAGCTAAAAGAAACAAACAAAGCAATCTGTGGTTTTAGAAGAAAGCTTGATAATATTTGAACTTCTGGTTATTTTTTTCATTACTTTTCTTTTCAGAGAGAAAAGTCAGACCTCCTTAGTGTTAGCTGTTCTGGTAACACATTATTCCTCTGCAGAGTTTTCCTCTGCACTCAGCTTGCTGCTTTATGCCCAGCAGTGCTTTCAACTCATCACTTAGTGTCAGAAAACACAGCAACATGTGTCAAAACACATCTTCTGGAAAGAAATCCTCGTATTTTCTTGCAGCATCAATAATTTCATAGTTCTTACAGTCACACTTGAAGTTGATAACTGCACTGGATTAAAAATATGTTCTTAATAAATGTTCCAAACAATGGCTCCCTGTAAGCTTTGCAGCCTACTGTGATGTAAAACTTTTTTGTGGTCCGAATCCAGCAGTGATCCAAACTTATACTAAAGAAGTTTTCCCAAATTGTGGTGTTTCACTTCATTCTACAAAAGTGAGGGGCCTGATGGTGTTGTAGCAGCAGAACAGCTACTTTATAATGGCTGATAAAAACCAGCACCTTTTTACCTCATCCCATCACCAACTGCACCCAGAGAAGTCTGCTCCTGGAGCAAGCTTTAATTCTCACATTATTTATTGCCTAACAGCAGGAGTCCTGTTCAGTAATTCCTGTGAAGCCTGAAGGCAATACATGCCCAGAAAAGGATATCTGCTCTTCCCAAAAGCCAGCATAGTATTGCAGCTGCATTTGTGAGTTGGTTCTTTGAGTCTTCCCCTTGGTGCTGAACCCGGACCAAAGATGATGCAAGGGTTTGCTAAAAGGAAATGGAAAAGACCACACACACATTCTATACCAAGTGGCCCAAATCACTTATGGGTTGCAAACAGCAACACTGGCAGCCATGTGCAGGTGAAAATATGTTATTAAAGGGTAGGTGGGGTTCTGAACAAACAATATAATATTCATGCCTGGTTCCTGCTATGAATTATATAGAAAAAAAATTGTATACTCAGAACATCACTATTTTAGCATATCTTTTCTTTTATAAAGTGTCTGGATTGTTCAAGTTGGCAGCCAGCTCTAGGAATATAAAATTTGTTAGGAGTCCGACCTTTCTGGATGGCTCCACAACAAACTTGTCAGCTCTGCTCTCGGTGAACAGTTCAGATTATCAGCCTAAGCCCCATTTGTTATCTCAGCTCACAGATATTTTTATGAAATTCAGGGATTCAGATACCCACATCAGAAAATAGAGTTCAATTAACTCAGCAAAGAAATTCAGCAAAGAAATTCTGCAAAGAACACCACGGATCCATTTTAGGATGCTTTTGTACAAGATGTATTTTCAAGGAAGCAGTTAGAACAAATGAGGTTCTAGAGAACCATGGAATGGTTTCAGCTGGCAAGGACCTCAAAGGCCATTGGGTCCAACCAGTAACCCAAGACCACCACTATACCGTGTTCCTAACTACATGGCTTTTAAATACACCCAGAGATGGTGACTC
Organism: Rhipidura dahli; assembly: GCA_013399225.1. Classification (NCBI taxonomy): domain Eukaryota; kingdom Metazoa; phylum Chordata; class Aves; order Passeriformes; family Rhipiduridae; genus Rhipidura; species Rhipidura dahli. The sequence continues at coordinate 350,220 of VXAC01003808.1, forward strand.
CACTCCCTGGGCAGCCATTTCCAGTGCTTGCTAACCCTTTTGGTGAAGGAGTTTTTCCTCATACACATAAAACTTCCTCTAACCTGTCCCCTGGATGCTGAGGTATAAAAGCAAATTAGGAAATCATTGTTAACTCTAATCAGGCTTAGTCCAAAGACAGAAAAGACATTTTAAAATGTTGATAAGCAAGTTCTAGTCTCAGTAAGAAAACTTGCTTAACAATCTCATAGTTTTAGGTGAAGATATAAAATACCCTAGGGACGAAAAGCAGGTGTTACTGGAGTTTCCTAAGCTGTCAGAGAAAGACCAATAATACAATTTAGAGAATCCACTTAACATCCAGGGCAGACCTGACACAGAGCAGTGCTCAATGAGAGAGGCTGATGGGCTGAGAGGGAACACTGGCAGCCCTGACAGATTCCTTCCTCTTATAAAAAGGAAGGCTTTCACCAGAGAGGAGCAGGCACACCCTGCCCCCAAGGAGAGTGCAGGATCCCGGAGGAACAATTTTGGCAGATGCCTGCTAAAGCAGAAGTGGTACAAAAGGCAAGTTAAAGGCAGCAGCTCTTCAGCCAGAACTGCTGGGGACAGAATGTGGTCACAAGTGCATTAAATTTATCCTGCCTTTTCTCTCAAACAGCTCCAGAGGAACTTGAGCCAAAGGAAGTGATAACTAGGGCCCCAAAGCAAGAAATCAAGGGAACTGCTCCTAAGGAGTTGCACTGCAGCTCAGCTACACGGATGAGAAATTCAGAGCAGTATTCACACAGCACTGGAGATCAGGGTCTCTGTTAATCATAGTGCTAAGATTAAAAAGTATTCATGATGTAAATTATTCCACAGTCTCTTCTAACCAGCAGTTTAAATAGATGGGATATATTTAAAATATGTGATACATTCATCATTCTTCACAGAGTTATCCTTTTCCAGAGGGTTTGGGCAGGTTTCAACAGAGGGAAGAAGCACAGATCCACTGTTTGGCTAGGTGCTTAAAATACGTATTCTGTGTCTTGTCTGTGGTCCTTATGAAACCAGGACATACAACTGGGAAAACTCTCCCATTTCTCTACAGCTCAGAAACCTTTTCCTCCCGGAATTCAAGATGGCCTTTCCCTTATAAAGCTTACTGCCAGAAAACAGAATTTTTTGGTCAGTGCCTACTTACAGAGCTTTTAGATTTTCACAAGTCCCGTGGTCACAACGTGGTTCTCTCTGCATGACAGTAAAACTCAGAGACAGGAGAAATAGCACAGAATTTCAGCAGATTGATCTACTTAATAATCTGCTGCAATTTTGATGTACAGTAACAATGAAAATCTAAAATAAAATACAAAATATAAACGAACAGTAACAGATGAAGACATAAGTTTAAGCACCCAAAAGTCAGGTCATTTCTGAAAGACATGACAGGCAGTTACTGATCAACATCACAGAGCACTACATAGCAAAAAAAAAAACCCTTATAAAGTCAGACTTTATGTTCCAAGTATGAGCCCTGGCTATGCACTCCTTTCTGTACCCTCCCCACAGGTTTTTCAGGTGTAGGAGATCAGAGCACTTTAACCAGAGTAACCTGGAACAAGCATCTAAGAATACTCCAAAGATACACCCTGAAAAACATAATCTCAGGATGACAGAGAGGAAAAGTGATCAGAGATTCATTCCCGTTATGTATTTGGCCTAGATCTGACCAAAAGTATTTCTCTGGCCATCCTGCTTGGTTTAATATGCTTAGAAAAGTTCAGGTAAGAACTATTTTCAAATGACCATTATTTTTCTACAGCTTTTATTCTATACATTTGAGATCTTTATGGAAATCTTAATATCTTGACTTTTATAGCTTCTTGGCTTGACATTTCCCAAAGGACTGACCATCCTGAGAAAAAGTACATTTGTGTTCTTGATTTCCTTGCTTTACCTATAAAGCTGAAGCTTTACAGCTTCAAGAAGAAAAGAATCTGCAAGAACAAAACATCTATTAAATTGCACAGTATGTCTCTGTAGGAGCCAGAGAAAACACCTTTCTTATATGCATTTGCCACAGGTATTTTTTTTCCCTTTTTTATTTTCCTTCAACTCATCTCTTACTGCCTTTTTCCTCTTCCTCTTCCATTTCTGTTTATATGGTCACATAATTCCCCCAGTGAGCAGGAAAAGAGAAAATTGCACTAGATGTGGAAAAGAAGGGTGTGCTAGTATTCCAGAGCAGAGCCTAACAGGAAAAATTCCAGGATACAGGCAAAAGGTTTCTGAAAATTGCAGCTACTATTACAGCTACCACTCCCTCCTTTATCAGCTTCCTGGAAAAGTGAGAGGTTTTGCCTTGGACCACATGAAAATGATCTGTGCTTTCTCCTTCCAGAAATAAAGCATCAGACTCTCCCTATTAACAACAGAGATCAGAGTTTAAAAAAATAAAACTAGATACTGAACCTTAATAAGGTACCGTTTGGCAGAAACAAACTATTTTGGGGTCATCTGCATAAATAAAATAGGGCAGCTCCCTAAATTTAGCTTTAGCATTCGATGAATTACACCAGTACTAAATTTAATCATATTCATGGTCTCTGTATCACTTTCCCATGCCAGTGGTGGAAGCTGCAGTGCATACGAGGTGTGTAACTTCATACCTCATTAAAACAAAACAGCTTCCAGCTACTGAAACTCACATTTGCATTATTCCCAAAATCACATTCCATCATAATGACATTTGAAGTGAATTCAGAAAGAACTGCTATTGTTGGAATGAACTGCCTTCTCTTATAAAGGAGAGATTGCCACAAGCATAATTAACCTCCAAGTACATCAGACAATATTTCTCCTACATACTGGTGGTATTAAAGAGATCTGCTGTAGATGAAATTGGTAAAACTGGGAATAGCAGGTTCACAAAGCAATGTGTTCATGTGTTCCAGGAGATTTCAGCAGGCTGAACAACAACAACCTCCAGAATACAATTATGCAAATATTTTATTCTTTTCATTTAGTTTAAGTTAACTCTATATTAAGCACTCTCTCAAGAGCAAGAAGTCGGATGTGAAATGTAATTTTTCTTTGTCAATCTTGTTATCGTTGAATCTTTGTTTAATGATAAGAGACAGAATTATTTGACACTTGTTTGCCATCTTTTAAATCCATTTACACTTTTGTGTGAGGAAAAGAAAGCAAGCTGTCTATCACCCTAGCAGCAGAAGACACAATATTGGTGCAGTCTGATGTCACCTGGCAGTAGTATTGGCTACAAAGGTAACTACTACTCTGTCATCCAGTAAATCAGAAGCCAAACAATGATAAGTGGAGAGTTTAGTAGAGAAGGAGACAAAGGCAGTGAAAATAACAGGATATGGTGGATCTTTTTCTGCTCGAGTTTACTGACTTAGCTGCTACATTTCACTGGAGCTCCCACTGAATTCTACAGTCACAGAAAACATGTCTGAAACAGGTCTTGAGAAGCCATTTATTATTTCAGCCCCATTTCAAGGCAAATATGTGTTGTGTCCATGTCCTTCCTAACTGGTATTTATTTAACCCGACTTTAAAACCTCTGGGAATTAAGACTCAAAAATCTACTTTGCTGTTTTACCATTAAAAAGTTGCTAATGGTTAAATGCGTCCCTTTTGATTTAATTTAAGCTTAATGATTCTTGTTCTATCACATGGCAAACAAATTATGTCCTTCTAATTAATAAGAAAATAATTCCAGGTCATTAAGGCCTAAGATGTCTGGGTTTCTAACCTTTTGTGGCTTGTTCTTGAGCTCTTTTCAGACCAGAGTTTTCTTCCCTTTTTCGACTACACTGAGACAGACATAACTGCTGAACTGCTGTGCAAAGCAGAGACATTATTTTACACATCATCTAGGCTACAGTAATTTTCAAATACAACCCAGAATGGATCCTGTTCTTCTTGCAATAATTTAAGACCGTAGAGTCACATTCAATTTACAAACCACTACAAAACCAAGACCCTTTCCTGAAGAACTGGTGCTAAAAATTTGTTTTCCCTCTCTTGTTTATGGTGCAGAAGTCCCATTCACAGCATCTTGTCCATGTTATTCTCAAAATTACTACTAATTTTAGAATTATTACTTCAATTTTCAAAAATTATTTTTATATTCAGCACATCTGTACACCCTCTCAACATCCACAATGAGGAAATACTTTTAACAAACTCTCCACTCTGCTGCAAGCAAAGGAAACCACCTGAAATAGCAGAGGTTTGGACTTCCAGATGAACAGGTCCAGGAACAGGTCTGGGGTCAGGAATCTGATCTCAATTTCTCCCTCCAGCCATGGTCACACACTCAGCAAGCAAGGATGAGCAGCATTCCTTCCAAAAATTCTTGGTGTCATCTGGGAAAATAGGGATAAATAACTCATGTTTATTTTTAGAAACCTTTCTGATATAGAGGCAAAACTATACATACAAGACAATATTTATGAATTATATGCCATGAAATTATGTTTATATAAAAAAGCACAAAATTACTGCAATGCCATCTGGACTGAGCAAGGGAAGAAACATTAAAGCTATGATGGAAATGACTGAGATATTAAACTAATTTAAAAAAAAAATCAGGCTACAGCCTCAGATTGAGGATTTGAATCAGAAAACCACATTGCTGGCAGATACTCTTCTTCCACATTCTGAGAGTGCTTTGAGACTGTGTTCTGAGTTCAGGAAAACATTGCATTGGGGGTTTAAATCCATCTCTGTATGGCTGACTAAACAATATCAGTGTGACCACTGGACTAAAGTGCTCCCTGAATGAGTATGATTTAAAGGGGTTTGCTTAGCAGAGATCCATACAAATAAAAGGGAAAGGGAATCAAGATACAATGACTTTCCTGCTGTCAGAAGCAGCACAGAATTACAGAACGATTATCTGCCAAGGGCAGAACATATGAACACAACTAAGCTCCTAGTTTTCCTTCACAGTATGACAAAACCTAATGATCCTTCAGTGCTTTTGCTTTACACTGTTATTTTTCCAGTAAATATCGTGAACTTGTTTCTTCTCACCCCCTAAGTAATCATTTATGACAATTTATTTGGAACTACAAGCTGGTGATATTTCTCTAGCTCCTCTGCAGGAGATGTACTGGAACATCTTTATCTCACTGAGTCATGTCCAAAAAAGTACAAAATTGAAGAACCAGGGCACCAGAGCTTTCCAATTGTCTGAAGCATTTATTCTCTCAGGGAAGTTCTGGAGAACTCACACATCAAGTATGACAGCAGTGGCAAGATTTGTGGTGTCTGGAAACTTTTCACAAGTAAAGTTTTAAAGTTCAGGCATTTGCAGTGAGGCAGCAGTAACTGAAGTATTGTTAGATATTAAAGTGGTAAAAGNGTTAAAGCAAAGGATCACTGCTATTATATAAAACAATTTTCAACCTGCACATCTGTGGTGGGTTGGCGCTGTCTGGCTACCAGACACCCACCCAGTGCTCCCTCACTCTCCCTCCCTCCTCAACTGGAAGGTGAAAAAATAAGATGATAAATCTTGTGGGTGAAGATAAAGGGGGGGATATCACTCAGAAGTTACTGTCATGGCAAACTGACTTGGGGGAGATTTCATGTATTGACAATTGCACAAACAAAGACAAAATAAAGATGGGGAACACCCCCCTTACTGCTGTGCACAGTCAAGTCTGCTGGCACTGCCTGGGAGGTGTTCTGAGCAGCCAAAAGATTTTCCTTATTCTGCCACACAGAAGATCAGAAAGAACCATTCCTCTCTCTGGTCTTACAGGTCAGCCATTTCTTAAATGCTGTTCTGTTCCATAGGCATGGATTTAATTTTGAATGTGCTCGGCTCTGCTCACATAAAATGCACTTATTTCTGCTCCTGGTTCTACACAAGGACTCACTCCCCTAAAATCACTGCTACACAATAAAAACCTCTACATACAAATCAGCCATGAAGGGATAGGAAAGTCACTTTCAGTGAATATAAATTTAACAGCAAAGACTGAACCTCGTGCTCATTTCCCACCAGCAAAGGGGAAGGCTGAAGGAGTTACATGCTGTGTTAAAATGTTGTAACGCCTGCATAAATTCATGTTCTGCAGAGAATGCTTCCCCAAAGATTACAACAGAGGAGGAAGATGTATCCCTTCCTTGCAAAAGGCATGTTGCTGCAGAGGGCAGCCCATTTCACCCTGGCCAGAACAAATGTGCCAGCTCATTTTGTACGAGGTTCCTCACCAGGGTGCAGGGACAGGAAATCGTGAGATACAGGACATCTTCTGTTATACTCCACTTGTTTGCCATAAATTATGGAAATGTGGGGCAGAACTAAGCACTGTGAGTAGCTACAGAAGATGCTGCACTTGGCAAGCGAAACCTGTCAGTGATCAGTGGCTGGGCCAAGGTCTGTTGCTTGGACTCAGCCATCAGTTCAGCTACATTTGGGAAGCTGATTTTCTGACAGCAGTGCTTCTTTTCTGCAGTACTGAACGCTAAAACAATCTTTATTGAAATGGAACATGGCAAAAAATGAAAAGAAAAATGAATTGTTACAGTAAGTAACTAGGAAGTCTTCTTCTCATAGACAGAGTTGAAGAAGAGAACAATATTTAAGAATCGGGGTTGGGCAGAAATCATTCCCACATAATTACCCACTGATTTTATTATTGCATTATCTACGGTTAAAGTACTGCTCTTAGATAAACCAAAACAGGATGCTGAACATATCTAAGTTGCCAACAGCTACAGGAATTCAGCCTTAGCTGGGTTTTCTCTTGCACAGGTATTACACTACTAACAGCCTGCAAACACAAGTAAGAATTTAAAATGCTGGGATCAGCCAAACACTGATATCTTCAGTTTTCTGTACTAGTAACTAAGAGAAGACCAAAGTTATTCTTAAAAATTAAAACTTTGAGATTTTAAAATGCAGTTACAAATTGGTCTGCCAAGACCGGGAAAACATGGAGAAGTCTTTAAAAATCAACACCTAGAGGAAGAGTCTTTCATTTTTAATGAAAAATCATAATATCCTGTAGTTGTATTTTACTCATATTTTCCCAACTAAACAAATTGACTTAATCTTTAGATAACATTATTTGTAGTGGGGACAGAACAAGATTTGCTTTCTCTTTCCTCTCTTTCCCCCATAAAAAAAAAAAGACAAGCAAACAAAAATTATAATATCGATTTGGCAGGAATCTTTCTATCTTTTCATTTTTGGATCTAACACAAAATATTTTATCTTATCTAGTATTACATATTCCATGATAAAGTAGAACAATTCAAATCTTTAACTGAATATAACAGATAATCTAGCCCTCTGAGACTAGAAAAATTTAATTTAGTGTATTGCAGGAAAGCAATATTTTCTTTGTTCAGGACATATGATGCCCACAGGATGTTTCCACTGAGACAATGCAAAGTTCTACTAAGTAACCCTGCAGAGCTGAGCTTTTGCCTATTGATTTTGCAGATGGCTTAGGGTGAAGGCCAAGCAGACAATAAACAATAGTTAGAAAATGCAAGAGAAACTGTATCAAGTTTTTGTACCAATAGAAAGACAAAGGAGAGAAAGTTGTCTACTCAGGAATCAAGAACATACTGATAATAAATTTTTCTACTGATTACACATCCAGTAAAAAATCAAAGAGCTGTACTCAAAAAGACTCTCTTTAATGCATCACTACTAGCCCTGGGTCTGTGGTTTCCATGCAAAGAGGAAAGAGATACTACAGAGATTAACTCCAAGCATCAGTGTCAGTCTTTGGAGAAACCTTTCCTCATTGACTGGAAATGCTATTCACACAAGCACCTTTAAACTGCTCCTATCACTCAAAATAAGACAAAAGTTGCAAAAGAGTTGCTCTTCTCAAAAAGGATCCATATTTAGCAGTTTGTCTGTCTATACAAAGAAGGATATATAGTAAATATCTAGTAAGCTAGTCTTATGGTAAAGAAATGTTATTCTAGTTATGTCAAAATTCTAGCTGTGGTCTAAGAAAAAACAACTTTAAAAGCCTGCACTAGCAAAAAGTTTTATTTATAGGAAAACAGAAGTGATAAGCTAGAAACAAACAGCATATTGAGCTTGGTAGGGCAGGTTAGATAAACCCAATAGGAAGAGGAAGGCAGAGAAGGCAGGAGACAAAACCCCTGGTTTGAATGACATCCAGACACTCCCATCTGCACCTCATCCGCCTCCACACACACTCTCTGCTTCTCACTCCTGCTCAGAAGTCTGAGCCTGAAAAGAGAAACCTCATGTCTTTAAGCCACTCTGTAGCTCTACTTTTATTGGTGGATTATTCCTGGTAATCAATTGACTTTGTTCTGTCCTGGGAGATATCAGTCTGGAAAAGTTTCTCTCCTCGGAGGCTAAGCTGGAAAATCAATTTCCCTGAGTTCTAAGCAGGACAGAAGGAGCTGGAAGAGAAACGAGATCCAGGATTATCTTTCCATCCTGTGGTGACTGCTGCAGCCTGGCTTGTGCATGATTTGTGGCACAGAGCCCAACCAACAGGGGCTTTATTCAATTCAGTTGCTGAGTGCTGAACCTGAGATCCACCACAAGAGCCTAAAACTCTACAGAGCTTGCTCTCCACTCCTCGTGATGCACATTGTTTCCACCAGGGTCTGCAGACAGCTTTAAGAAAGGGGAAGAAGGTGGGAATCAGATCCCCTAGTCACTGCAGGCTCAGCTTTCCCTGCATCCTGCTCCAAAGGAAACAGCAAAACCCACATTCTGACTGTTGAGGGGTATTTCCAAGAAATCAATCCACAAATCACAAGGAGGAAAGTTTAGAAAGAGGCTCTGGGACAGGAAATAAGGCCTGAGAGGAATAATGAAGCCAAATAAGTACACAGAAAAACAAGGAGCATTGAAAAGCAGCACAGTGGCAGAACAAGGATTTACATTCACATTCTCCGAACTCACTGATCTTTTACATGAAAGTACTCACTGAACTCAAGGTTTCAAGGGCAATGGTTACAGACAACTCTAAGGTATGAGAGTACACCAGAAAACTGAAGCCTTACCCTGAAACAAACAGAATTTCATGACTCTATTTATTGTAAGTAAATTTATCTCAGTATTATTCTCCTGGATAGCTCAATTTTTCTTTCCTTCTAAAAGCAGCAGCATTTAGCAAAGAGGGAGTGCTTGCATGCACACACATACAAATGGAGGCAGGCAGCTTTGCTTGGAGCCTTTTCAGCCTGGTTTGTACGCGTTCTGCCTGTTAACTTTGCCTGTTTGGATTTTGCTCACACAGCAGGGATGTGGTCATTCATATTAACATCAGCACGGGCCAAGCTGGGGCTCAGGTCCTGTTCAGAAAAGAGTGACAAGGGGACACTGTCATTCACACAAAAGTGGTGCTGAAATCTAAACATGTGATGGAAAATGTTGTGTAAGCAAAACCAGCAGCACAGAATCCAGTCTGTGTAACAACAAAATGCATTAAAAAAGGTCCACAGGGTATTATTACTCTCCCCTCCCCTCCCTCCACCCCCAATGAGACAGCAGTTTTCTGGTGCCATAACACAATATCACTCCTACTGCTGTCCTAAAAACTTCTTTGCCATCAATTACACCTGTGACATTATCACTGAGCAGAAGTCCTCAGTAACTGGCTACCCCATGCTTGTGCAGGGGAAGAAGAAAACCCCTTTCTTGCAATTGCACCCAACTAAACCTTAAAATGCCTCCTCACAGCATTGCAGCTATGGCACCACTATTCATTGACTCCTCTTTGAGTGGGCCTGCCATTTCCTTATGGGAAGAGCTACGTGGAATTAATTTTATTTACTTTGCACAGGCCACTTTTGAGCACTGGAACACTGGGAAGAGTCCAAGTAACTGATCAGGCACTTTGTGCTTGGTGAAAGAAAAAAGCTGAGATTCCTTCCCACCATCAATTTTCCTGACAGCCTGTCTTCTTCCTGTGTTATCTCTTTCAGCCTTTTATGAGGAAACCTTCAGTGAAAGATGTTTCAGTTAAAGGTTTGCTGTCACTGCAAGACTATCTAAAAGAAAAGCATCACCTGGGACCAGTATAGAGCCTAAAAATATGACTGGAGGCTTTTGGGTTGCTTCCTTTGTGAGTGCATATGGGGGAAAAATACATCTATCAAGACGTTTTTTTTCCCCTTTAATAATTCTGCCTAGCCTGACAAATATATTTTCACCCTGCATTGATATCAAATGAACATGATTCTATGATTGCAGCAAGCAGGCTTGGCTTGCAGCAGCAAGGATGGCTTTAATAGACTCCTGATGGAATTCCTATTCATTTCTTCTCCCTTATTTGTGATAACACATTTAGCTCTCAGTCTCCATTAATCTAAACCTTGGTGCTATGCACATGAGCCAGCTTAGACAGCAGGCCCACGTTTCTGGCTTTGCAAAGCTGGGTAACCCAGCACAACAGAGAATTTGATCTTCTCCGGAAAGCTAAAAGTATTGCCTGAAGTTAAGTTGATATTTTGGCACACAATGGACTATACTAATGTTATCAAGAACAGTTACTTGACCCAAAAAATCCTTTCTGCATGATCAGGTCTTGTGATAAATGGCAAGACTTGTGGGATTTTTTTGTCATACTTGCTAGCAGGAAAATTGAAGAAATAAGGGGGGTTTCTGTCTTGTTTATTCTGATAGATATGGAAAGCAATAGGGCTGGCAATTGTTTAAATTTTTTAATAAAGCGCTTCTAAAAGATGCAGGTATTTCTGAAGATGTTAATTTGTTCACTCCTTTCACAATACAAATTACTAAAATGTTCAGATTTGTGCCCCGAGTAACTTGAGGAAGAGTAGAGATCTGGAACCTTTGTTAAAAATTTCTGCCTCTCATTTCAGTAAATTGCCAGCAAAAACTAAACAACAATTATTTGTAATTATTATTACACCTAAAAATCTTTTTGGCTCATTGGATTCCAGTGAGAAGCTTTCACTGATAAATTCATTTCATTATTTGTTTCGACGCGAAGGTGTCCAAACAAGGCTGAGGAGGCAGCACCTGTGCTACCAACATTAAGTACCTCATGCTCTAAACCTTCACTTTTTCAGTCCTTCTGTGTTGAAGCAAGAAACAAAAAGTACAACTCAAAGTTGATACATCAAAAAGCAACCAAAAGAGAAGGTGGCATTTCTTCTGCCCTTTTGTGGATTACTTTTGTCAGACACCATATTTAACATAAAAACAAATTGCACACAGACATTCCCACATATTCAAGAGGGGACCACAGAACTTCTCAACAGAACCTTTGCCCTTTAAGAAGCTTTTCTCCATCTAAAACAATGTTCTGCAATCTTCACTCAAAACAGACAGCTTCAATTATAAAACCTGCTGAGATAAGGTCTCTGCTCCATGAGACTAATGAACACTCGAAATGATGCACTGAACTAATGGATATTGAATACAGAAAAGCTATTTGTTGTGTGAATTTCATCACCTCTAATTCCTTGGAACTTATTTTCAAAATGTAGTAGCTTCTAATGAAAACCTATTGATACAATAACATTTTTAACTCTCTAGAAACCAACCTGAAGTAGTCATTTAAATGGAGGCTTTGTTTCATAGTATTCTATTTGAAGAAGTTATTTTGAAATGTGAATTTTCAATTCAGATTATATTTTTATTAAAAATCGCTTGGACAAAAATAATTTTTGCTTTTTTAGGAATTTATTGCTAAAATAAAACTCTGCATTAGGAGGATAATACCTCAAATTTAAACAAGGATATGAATAGCATGGATGGGAAATGCCCTTTTAATTTTCTAATGACAAAAATAACAATCTGTCATTCAGCATAAAGATAATGCCAAAGGGAGCACTGGACATATGAGCCTACATAGACAGGAAGAATCACATCCAGTAGCAATTTTGGAGTTACATTTTAAAACTGGAATTTCTACATTTCCCTTAAAACTGCTTGAGCAATAAATAGTGTCTCATGCAGGATAACTGCTAGGTGACAGATGCAGCCACTGAACTTCTGCTCTTACCTAAGGTCAGGCCACTTGACCTCCCCTGCTAAGAACTTCCAAAGGCATTGACAGAACTGGTTAATGAATCACTTTTGCTAATGCAGATGTGTGAACTGAGGAGTCACTCCTATAAACACATTTTAAAACCTCAGCCCTCGACTCTCTATCTCCTGTCATGTTCTGTCTCTGCCTGAGCACTTTATGCCAACGCTCCTGGAAATAAAAGGAGGAACTGGGTGCCTCCAGAACTTTTGCCTGTGGAATTGTAACAAAACTGCCCAGGAGGAAGGTACAGTTGGTCAGATGGAAATGTGCTAAGCCAGGGATGCCAGCTAACACACCAAAACAGACCACTTTGTGCTGTTACCTTCCATTTAAAGTTTTTCCCCCTTCCAGCAACAGGTACAGAATATGAAAACAAAAAACTCTGAAACAGTGAAATAAGTTTTGAAAAGATTTCATACCTTTTTTTAAAAAAATTTCTAATTTCCAACCTATTTTCTAAAATGGCAAAGCTGCAATTTTTTTCTTTAAAAAACAAAATCAGATGGAAGTTTGTTTCAATTCTATTTAATCCTTTACAGCTGGTCAGCAACAGAGTCACCCTCAGCACCTGATGTTGTCTCTACTGCTACTGCAAATACACACAGCAAGAGGTCTGGTGAACTTTAATTGCAATTAAAACTAATGAATTTATAAATTTTAAATGTCAGCTTTTGATAACCCCCTAAAGGATTGAAATGTCCTGCCTAATTCTCTCTGAAAGAGGAAGAAAAATTTTGAGGTTTTTTTTTTGAAGCTATCTTGGGAACAGGCAGAATTCAAGCCACCTGTGAGAAGCCATAATTTTGATGTTTGTTTTCAGTGATTTTTTTTAAATCACTGGAATTTGTAATAAAATTGAAATAAACAACTGTTGCCAAGTACAAACTCTTGGTACAGACTGTACAAAATTGCTTTCTATTTACAGAACTCTGCTACAGTGCAGGAACAGAACCTGACACAGCTGCCTGGCAAGACTTTGCACTAGAAATGGTCCTCAAAAATGTTCCACAGGAAACACTTGAGCCTTGTGCATCCTTCTGCCTCCAGCTGAACATCTTTGTACCCGGAGGTGTGGTCTGATGCCTCAGTCACCAGGTGCAGGGGTGCTCAGGGATTACTGCACTAGACAGTTGATGCCAGGATGATTTCTGTCTTTTCTTTTATACCCCTGTTATACCTTTCCACAATTTCTGTATTCTCAGTGCTTTTTGCCTAAATTCTTGGGCTTGTCTGTCAAGCTGGGAGACTGAACATTTTAGAAGCTTCGCAGTGAGGGATCAGTGTGCCCAGAGCCCAAGGTGCTCTCCAGAACACATTTTGTAACCTGAGATAGAGCTATCCAGGGGAAGGTTCCTTGGGGAGGGGGGCTCACTCGAGCCTCTCATTGGGGAATCTTTGATAGATGTGCTCATTAGCAACACCTACAATGTAAGACCAGAGCTTTTAGGACGGGGCATTGTGGTGGCCATTGTGGGGCGCATGGAGGGGCATTCGACCTGGACGTGGTGCACCTAAGGATCCTTAAATAAATACAAGGTAAAATCCCTTTTTCCTTTCTAACTGTGTTTGACTCTTGATTTTAAGACCAGGAAAAGGCATCAATAGTAATACAGAATCTCCAAAACCATTTGCCTCAGCAGCACGAGACAACACTGAAATGTCTCCCACAAGTGGAAGACAAACACTGATAGGGCTGGAAATGGCACCTGCTTCCCTCAAATTGAAGTGACATTTAGAAACAGATTTGCCCATGAATGAATTAAAAATCAAAAGTATTTCATCATATGCAGTTTTGGGTATTCTTTTTCCATGTTTTGACAGAAAATTTTTGAAGCAATGGGTATAAAAACAATGTTATAATGTAAGAAATCACAGAGAGAGGCTACCAAAATCTCAAGAGGAGCAGGAGACTGAGCTAAGCGTGATGATCAATCAAGCTAGAACTATCTTACTCATGCCTGGGCAAAAAAAATATTAATCTGGGTACTTAGTTACCTTCTATAGCTCCCAGTGGGATTATGAGGAAATGGCTGAAATCAGGAACACACCTGAAAGAAACAGACTGGCTGTGAAGAAAAGATTCTCATTTCCTCAAGCACAGAGAAAATGTTCTTGACTCACCTCCAAACATAAGTAATGCTGATCTCTCACTGATGTCTCCACTGTAAGGGGGGAACTTCCCAAGCAGATAGGCCACCCTCATCTGACCTACCTGCACTGCAGATGGGGCATAGACCAGCCAAAATCTGCTCCTGAGCAACAGTTCAGTGGTGAAATCTGTCATCACTCCAGTGTGGTTCCTTACAGTGCAGGAGGGCATCCCCACAGGCTTTGTTGGCTACATGTGCACTTCAAACAGTGCCACAAGGGAAAAAATGGAGGCTAAGTAAATACCTTGGGCAAAAAACTCACCAAAACAAACCTGGTTTTGAGGTGTTTGTCACTGCAGTTCTGACAGGCCTGTGTAACTAAAATAGGGATGGCTCACACACACTCATCAAGCCAATTTATTACTACACTGAATCTCCCATTGTGTCTGGAAGAGACACATGCACCTCCTTACTGTAGGAACATGTTTGTACATAAATTTAATCTGGCATGACTGCAAACCCAGGAAACTCTGATGAATCCAAGTGATGCTCCAGAACTGCTATGCAATTTTTTTATTGATGTTGTAGGGCAGCAAAGGAGATTTAGACATCTCTATCATGAGTAGGCATATCCCCAACTGCTAAGTCAGAGCCTTTAAAGACAAGTTTATTTCAATATTTCCTGAAGTCTCTTTTCAATAGTTAGGATTTCTCAGCTGATATTCTTCCTGGATATTTGAAATTTAAGTAAATCTAACCAGCTGAGTAAATATCTGAGGTCTGCCTGCCCTTTCTCCAGAAAAAGGATTTTTTTATTCTGTATATCACTCACAAATCACTGCAGAGCTCACACAAAGTCAAAACCTGGGCTTATCACAGTGAAGGTGAAGCAGATTTAGTTTTGATCAGAAGTTAGATACAGACCCACCTTCAGTGCCCTGGGTTAATCACAGCAAAGTCACACATTCAAAAGTCAGCAGATTATGAAGCACCTTCAACTTCTACTTGGATCCAAAATTATTCAGAGGTATAAAGCAAATTACTGTACTGGATGACAGAGGGAGAATTAGGAAAGAAGTGCATAGTACCAGTAAACATTCCCTGATTTAGATTATCTAATATCTATACAAGGTGCTACATGCTCAGAAACCCAAATACCTTGGCTATCAAACATAAGGGAAAAAAGTAAACATTTCACAGTAGTTATTTCTATGATTGTAGTGAATTGCTGGCAGTGGGTGTTGCTTCCCTGTGCACACCCATATGAGTAGTCTTTTACTACCATTGTTTTACCCACTACTTTACCCAGTACTCCCTAGATTTACCAGTACTTGCTCGCCAAGATTAGAACAAGAAAAGAGAAAATATTTTGTCGAAAGAGTTTTATTAAATTTAAGGTCATCTTCATGGTGTTTCAGGTGCATCTACAAAACTACTCTACATTTTTCCAGTCATTTTCATGTACACGTTTCAACTTTTGTTTTTTTAATAGCACAGATCTCTAAATCCAGTCACTCACCTTATACAACTCAGCATGATTCCATTGAGAAATAGCTTAGAAGGACCAGAAAAAGGATTTTCTTCTCTTAAAAAAAAAAAAAAAAAAAAAAAAATTTTTTAATTGCAAAACAACCTAGTTTATAAGCTAAGGAAAAGCAGATTGAGGAAATGTAAGAAAACAGTAATTTAAAAAAAAAAAAAAAACAACAGAGCAAAACACCACAATTTTAAGTATTTCCGTTCATTTCCAAACCAGCATATCAATACACTGAAAATTATGTATTTTGGTCTGTGGCAAAGAGCCAGAAACTATGGTCATAGGGTATTCCTGACCTGCAGTAATAACAGAATGTTTTCCACCAAAATCAGAGGATTAACATAGCCACAAGCTACTGACAAAACAAAGGCAAAAGAAATACAAAATAGCTTATGAGAAATTAGATAAATAAAAAAGTCTTCCAAATCATTCGGAGTTGTGTTTATGTGGACATCTCTACAACTGTAATAAATTAATCATTTCAGGGGAATGTACACATTACTGCACTGTATCTTAGCTACCAGCATCAGAACTTAGGAGCAGGCTGTCTTGCACACGTAAGAAATGTAGTTTTCCCTCACCAATAAAGGCAAAATCCATAACTGAACTGCACTACTGCACTGCAGCATCCATCTTCTTAAGTGGAGTCTCTAAAACCTGCATTTTTAAATCAAAGAATGAAACTGTAGGTCATAAAGAAACTGTTGCACCCTTGCTGCAATAAAGCCATTTTTATTAGGAATGCATTATTCGTAATGAATCATAGAGTTATGACAAGTAAGTGGCATTACAAAAAAAAACAAACACCAAACAAAAGCAAATGTTTGAATTTCCTTATAATCACACCTTATGCAGAAATTTACGGAAGTTAGAAAGGAGAAAGTTGTGTGAAAACATAAACAAACATATTGGAAATAATTATTGACCTGCAGGAAAAGGTTTTCTTAAAACAGTTAAAGAAAAACTGAATTTCTTTAAAAGAGCAACTCAGTAGGGTGGAGCCACTAGCAGGTTGCATCCATTTTCTGAATGCTACATGGGTAGGAGTCTTAATCTTAAAAAAACCAAACAAACAAACCCCCCCCCAATATCCTACTGGAGAGGTGGAAACTGAGGACAAAACTTAATTCATTTTGCCCCCAGAATTTTATCTGAATGACCAAGACTGCAGAGGCCGTAGCAGAGCCACTGTCGCCTTTCCCAAGCTCATTCACTCTCCACACTCAGGCGTTGCCCCATCCATCCTTCCCTCTGTCACATTAAACATTTAGGTTGCAATTATGAGAAACTGCTCCCTGGGACAGAGATGGGGAGAAATAATGAATTGTAGCTCGGAGGGACGGCCTGAAGTGTGATGACAGCGGGCATTCCCTCCAAACCACGGTATAAAACTTCCACAGGGAAGGAAGGTGCAACAGCACAAATATCCAGACGCAGATCAGTATTAGAGAGGATAAATTTAAGCTGAGTTGTGGCTGTAGCTATATTGGGGCATTTAAAGACATCATGTATATTTAATGGACAGCAAGCAGGAGTCTCAGAGTCCTTTAAGGAAGGCAGTTTGACTTGGGTGTTAATTTACCATGGGAACTCTGCCATCCTTTGCGATGGCTCAGTGTGCCTCCCCATCTATTTCATGGACAGCTTTAGTTCTGGCAGCCTAAGAAGGATGGATGTCTCCATGAACACACTTCCCTTGAGATACGCCTGTAAAGGAAAAATTAGTGGATTATAAATAAACTTGACAAAACATTTTTATTTGCGTCACTTAGCACCTACTCGGAAATAACCGAGTTTAAGGAGATTTTAACAGGACTATACTAATGCCAAGGTTGCACATTTTGGTTCTAGAAACACTGAAAAGATGCATAATTTTTTATCCTACGTGATTTAATATCATTTTACTCATGATTTATTATTATTTACTCTTTCAAAAAAAAAATTCAAATGGGTCTCATCAAAAATTCACAGGGAAAAGTTTTCAAGTACATCCCATTATTTTTTTTTTCCATTCACCGTGTGCTTTGTTTAATATAAATACTCCCATTAGTTCAAGGTCCAGAAATACCACTTAAAAGGAGCATTTCAAATTATTTGGCCCTGCTTTCTTATTCTATAACCACTAAATGCAATGTCTGTTAAAGTTTATTCACTGTTTTTCACCTTAATTGATTTCCTTTCTCATTTTTCACTCTAATTTTTCACAACCTCATCAATAGAGGAGTCTAAGAGCATCAATTTTCCACTTTTCAATCACTAATATTCCTGAACCGTTGATATCCAGGAAAGTTAAAATGGAAAAGAAGAAAAAAGGGAACTCCCTCAGATACTCAGTTTATTGTCTTCCTAAGAAAAACAGAGTGCAGAAAAAAAAGAGGAGAAATGAAAGATGAGTTGCTCTGAGGGAAGAAATCAAAACCCTTGGATAATATAAATTTTGTTTAATTAATCACTCTAATCTAAAATTTATCTCAAAGATCCTTTTCCATTTATGGCTTCTTTTATTATCTTTCTTACTGTGAATTTTCTGCTAGATCCAAAAGAAGTTTCCAGTGTTCTGGTGAAGTAATAAACACACAGAGGTGCTGACTTGAACAGCAGTGATGTTTTTATGGAGGGGAGACCAGGGACTTCCTAGCAGATGGGGGTTCCAAGATTGCTGCAATAATTGTGCTACATCCCCTTCTCTCAGAACAGTACATATGTCTGGCCTCCATAAAAGTGCTAAGAGGGTAATAAGAGGCTGTTTAGAATTACCAATAGAGGAATCAATATGCAGAGGATGTGGATATGCAGAGGACGTGGTCAGCAGGACAGATCTGTTTGGGCCTCCTAGAGAGATGGAAATAGGCCTACACTTCATCATCACCTGTCCACTGCATTCTCCAAAGCAGAAATTAAGAAGGCTTCCAAAAAGAAGTTTCATTCTTTGGAAAATGTTTAAAGCTCTGGTGACAGCACAGTCAACAATTGACCTCAGGAATCATTGGCACTGTCTTAAAAGTCTGAGTGAAAACACAAGTTCAGAGTTTTAAGAGGCCTAATCATTAATTTCTTGAACTAAAGATAATATTTGACCCAAAAAATATTCCTAAAAGATGAAATTAGAGATTACGAACAAATTGCTGGTGGATGAGGCTTTTCAAGACATTTATGTAGAAAAGTCTCCTCAAGTGAATAATCAAATTTACAAATATGCAAGCAAATCTTCATAAATATGCAAAACCAAGTCCATTCACAGCATCAAGGTCCCACTTTAATAGTTATTAAATCATCACCCAAAAAAGAATACCAGAAGAACACTAAAGTGGCAAATGTCAGTCATGTTAAACCCATCAAGCCCCAGCATAAAACCTGTGTTTAGGTACTGTAATACTGTTATGATCATGTTTATCCACTGGATCACTGGCTAATTCTATTTACACATTAATTGTTCTCATTAAGCAAGAAACCATTAAGTATTTTCAGTTTGGTTTTTTTTTTTTTTTTTTTTTACTAGCAGACAGCTCCATAATCTACTTACTAAACACTGTTCAGACTTTGATGATAAAATTATTCATTTGCTCACAGGATTTTCTAAGATACCTTTCACAAACCCTAACATGGTTTCACAGCTACCAGGAGGAAAGGGGATGGCAGAGCCATTTTGCAAATGGGGAGCTGACACCTGCAGAAGTTATGGTCAAAAATGCCTTTTAATTTGTGGATCCAAGTCAAGAGCTTTCCATTGGCTTTTTCAGAGTGATTCTTACAAGGTAAAACTACACTGAACATTTCCAGCACTTCTGTTACTCCTAGGAATGTTTAGAAATCAGATCACTAAACCACAAAGAACACAATGAGAAAGTTCTAATCACTCAAAGTTGTCACGTTTTTTGTTAACAGCACTTTGTGAGCTATCAAAAATAACCCATAGAATGGATTTTTGATTTGGTTTTTTTATTGGGGTTTCTTTTGGGTTTGTTGGTTTGTGGGGTTTTTTTGGTTGGTTTAATTTTATAAGATTTGACAGGCATCTGCTTTAAGCTAGAACTGGTTCAACTCAATGGTCCCAAGTCATCTACTGTTGCTGTAGTACCGTGAATGGCGAGAAATGACATGACTCAGATTCCAGGTCCAGGGCAAATCGAGCCAGCCCCATTTATTAAAGACAACTTTTATAACTTGGATTGCAAAGATGACAGGAAAACCACTGGTTCTATGAACAGCCACCCCTTGTCCTATTGGGCAAAGCTCACAACACCTACTTCAAATTATTTTTTCAATGTGAACCATAACAATTCTTTAAAACAGAACCCAGGTGCACAGATAAGGGTAGTTTACAAAACCATCTTCACTGTTTTCATCCACTCTGTGTGTGAAAGCAATGTTCTCACAGAATATTGAGAAAAAGCTCGAGAATTTCTCTGCTTTTAACTTTTTAGCTTCTACAATGTACTTCAAGTGAATGTCTTGGCATCCCTGGGGTGTTACAGCACCAGAACCAGGAACCTGGATGGGAGATTCTCCTCTCCTTCAGTTCCCACCACCTGGGACTGACTGAGGGAAACCCCTGCTCAGGTCCTGCAGCTCCAGCCTACAACATGTCCAGTGCAGATGAAAAGCCTAAGAAGATTGAAGCTGCCAGCCTAACACACCTTTCCTGCACATGTGCAAAGTGCAATTTTTTGAAGCCTTGTAAGTTGGTTAAATTTGGGGTATTTTCAGTAAATGTCACATTCCTGGCTCCCTGCCAGATTTCAAACCCTGGTCCAAATTACTAACCTACCACATTTCCCTTCAACTTAATACCACTGATTTTTTGAGCAGCATTGTTCTCAAAAATACAGTCTTTTTACCCATCAATTTCTATGTAATTTCTAAGAAAACACCAAGGGAAAGGAGAAAAAAGTATCTTTCTGAGAAATTATGGTCTGACAAGGCTACAAGCATGCTTCTATCTTGCCCATAAGCACCACCAGCAGTTACATCCATAATATATAGATGGAGTAAGTGGGGAAAGGCTCAAACAGGGTCTCAAGCAAGCAACCCAAATAAGCCAAGGCAGCACTGTAGGGATTGCAGTGTTTTTGTTGTTGTTATTGTTNACTGTGGGTTGTTCATCTGTTACCACTTTGTTCTGATGAAGGTAATTTTAGAGGGTTTTTGGTCCAATTTCCTCCTTTTCAGGCCCTCTAATTAGGTACAAAAAATTCCAGTTTTATGACAGATTCATTAGTTTTTGTACATCAGTAGTAAATCTGCTCACACGTCGCCCTTCTGAGGGGGAACACAAACTCTGAGGATGGTTCCAAACTTACTCCTTTTTCCATCAGAGGAAGCTTCAAAGGACTTAACCAAACAAATACAACTAGAGACAAAATATTAGTTGATCTGCAAGCACCAATGTTAAATACTTTCATTATTGATGTTATGGCTCTATTTTTTTTTTTCAGTCCAGGATTTAACGCACTCTCCAGCCAAGTGATGGAGCTGAGCCCTGAATGTCACAGCAGGCACAGCACAATGACCCCAAGACAGATGAGGAGCTGGCAGAGCATCTTTTGGTCTTGCTGCTTCTTTTCCCAACATATTCACACCCACCACTTGGTGGATAAAAACATTGTCTTAATCCTAAATTTATGTTCTTTAGCTTAAAGCATCTCTAGCATGCCTCAAAAAAAATTTTTTTTTAAAAATGACTGATATATACATCTAAAACTCTTTCTTTCTTAGCAGTTCCTAACTGGCAAAAGTTAGCTCCCCATCCTGCTTATGCATGATACATTGAAGTAGAAAATTTGTGTTTATTATCATCACACTCACATCCTATTTGATTTTAGAAATAAACAATGTGAGCGTATCATTTCATGGATCAAAGATAAAGTCAATAGGCATTTTTCTTTTAAAAATTACATCAATTAAAACAGTTAACTGCAGCTCAACAAAATAATAAATTAATGGGAAATTCTGAAAGGGATTTCTATTTAAACATAATTTTAAATTTTCTAATTGAGATCCACTTATATAAATTTCTTCCCTCCCATCTCTTGAAAAATTAGGACACAGGGTTATTTTAGGAAACTCCAGAATAAATGACTGCTAGGTCTGCATGCAGCACCAGTGCTCTAGCAAATCAACATAAATACAGGATGCAGCATCCTACACAGCCAGTAATCTAAAAAGCATGTTTTCAAACACCATAAATATTAACTTTGAAATTTATCTTAGAGTTATCTAACAATAACTGGTTGGAATTGTTCTACACTGCCATAAAATTGCACTTTTTGAAGGCTCTCATTTCCCCACATAGCTTCTGATGGCTGTGATGGCATTTGGAGATCACCACCTGTCACTGTCATATGGTGATGGGATGCTAATAATAAACATTATGCCTTCTGTACTGTTTGTTGAACTTGGTTATGTTCTATGACTTCCTGTTCTGGAACATTAAAAGAAGCATCTTAAAAAAAGAGTTATTAATATTTTAGTTGGAAGGTTGTCATTCTTTTAATTGCTATCTGATGATTTTTCTACTCAGGAGAAATGTAGATTCTTCACAAAATAAGGTATTGAAACAATGGTGAAGAATCTCCTGTATTAAGTGAGGGTAGAATTAGGGGAACAGAAAATTCCGCCTGGTCTTGCACACTCCTCAACACTAGTTCAGTGTAGCAACTTAAATATGAAATATAACTGTGCCAATCCACAGAGCTGTAAAAGACAAACTCCCAGGGGACCCAGAATTATTTAGGATAGTGGACACTTAAATTCAGAATTGATCACAAACTGTGTAGCCATAACAATCAAATATTATTAAGAATCTATTCTTACTTTAAAAAAATCAAATTTAGGTATGCAACCAATTTAACATTAAGCCAAATTTTAGCAGAGATGTCCAAGATTTGAAACAGCATAAGATGTCAACCCTTTTCTGTTGTGAATTGACAAACTGATAAAAATGGAATTGCACTCTTTAAACTGTTGAAATATTCTAAATCACATTTCAGGGGTGTTGTACACTTTCAGAAGTTTCCAGTTCCTTTTTACTAATAAATCTATTAAAAATAAAATAAACATAGACCTCAAAATGTTGCATTTAAGGGAATTATGTGCCTAAACTTTCTAAATTGCTTTTGCAAGTTTAAAGATCATTACTTCTTTTCTGGTCATTTTGATTGTGAAGTGTTCACTTTTTCTTTTGCAGGAGCTTGTCATTCACTTAAAACATAACTGAGGCCTCTCTGAGAATTCTCTATCCATTCCCACCCTTAGCGAGGTGTTAAAAGCATCCAGAAGCTCCTCTGGCTTAGATCAGCCTGAAGTTCTCAGCCTCAGCTCACTCTGTGATCACTTTAGGAGGGAGAGACCCAAATTCAATATAGCCCAGAGGTCTGAATCTGAAAATCAACAAGCACAGCAAGACACACAACACAGACTCGAAAGCAGAATAGCCAAATTTGTTTGGAATGGAACCCTGGAGAAGTAATTTGAAATTTGGAGAAGTAATTTTGAAGGAGGAGTTCAAAGGGTATCAGGAGGTTCAGAGCTAAACTACAGCAAGTCAGAAGCAACAGGGACTGACTCAGATGTGGCAATTTTTAAGACACCACCATAATTTCATGTCTGTCTTATCAAATAATTCGAGCAATAAAATACCTCACAGTAATTTGTGTAGAGAAGGAATTCTCTACAGCCACACCCAATCTGCTGTGCTAAGCTGCACATCTCTTTACAACCTCCAGGCTCTTTTGGAAAACTCATAAATAGGGAAAAAACTCACTACTTCCCTTAATTTGGGGAACATTATCATCGTATTATATCCATTTAAAAGTCTTTGTTTCACTTTTGACCCAATCCAAGAGAACCTTTTCCAATCCAATTTGCAGCTCTGCAATTTTGCTGCCCGTAACAAACAAATAGATTGAAAAGGAGAAATTGCCAAAATACGGCAGTCCCAAACAAAAAATAACTATCATGACATGGGAAGAAATCATCAGTATGACAGAAAAGAGTGGCTGGGAAATCTTGTTTCTAGACTCAGTGACAAACATGTTGCTGTTCTTGGTAACTGACCCATAATTTGACCATGAAGCTAAAAGAAAACTCTCAACCTGTTGCTACAGAGGTTCTCAGAAGTCCTGCCACAGAGCACAGAACACAGAGGACAAAATCTGGGAAGAGGATCCTAAATGGATCAAAATGGTTCCCATTTCATGCCCAGAGGCAAGCATGCACAGGTCTCTGTAAGAGAGATTCCTGCAACCAAAAAAAAGAAGCCTGGAACCATTAAATTACAGCTCAGCATCCTTTGGGAAATGCAAGACATCTCCAGAACTTTTCAAAAGGTATCCTACGTTCCATATTTATAGAACTATTTCTGTATCCGTAGGAGTCTTCAGAACACTTCATATACAAATCAAAATTTCATTCACAGGCGTAGTTAGGAATTAGTAGACCTAAGTCCTAACGATACGTGTTATTCTGAGCAAGTGCTTTGAAAATGCCAAGTGATACAAATGCTAAATTATAGCTGTGGGAAATTATTTAAAGGAAAAAAAAAGAAAATAAAACGATTTACATATATTTGCTCAGAAGAAATGTCTTGCATCTTTCATACACATTGCTGATGAAACCTTCTGGGTTTGGAAACACTCTCCATACCTTCATTCCACTGTCATCCTTTGAGCTCCAGCATTTTCATAAATTACACCTGTAGCTAAATGTATGGTTGACACATCATGGAAAATCTCTGCATTTACATTTTCTCATTGCTATTTTGATGGTTACTGTTAGGTTGTTCAAGGCTGTTCTCTGAGCTACTTGCTCCTTGTTCCCTAGAACTAAGCACAATTAATTACATTCTCCAACCATCATTAAATTGTACTTCAGTTTACGTTTCTGTTTTGTAAAACATAAATCCCAGTCACATCAGGTTTGAACTGCAATCCATATAACCAGAGCAGCCCTGCTACAATGCCAGGACTTTGACACACACAAGAAACTGTGTCCCATGTTTAATTTTTGGGTCAGCAGGTGTCCTTTCGAGTCCCTTTTTATCATAGATCCTTATCAAACTGCGTGGCTCAAAGTTCTGCATTGCCCAGATCAGATGTGTGCTACTAATCAATCAGTTCATTTTCTGTGGCAGAACCAGCTTTATTTACATCACTTGGCATGCTATTGAAACAGATATTTGTAAACCAATGCTTAAATTTCATAACTGTGGGAATATTGTGGTTTACGACTTACAGAATTGAAGAGTTTCATATTGTTTGCCTGTTTGTTTAATACATGACTTCCAAAATACCAGGCACTTCTAGCACCTAAGTTAATGTATCACTGAGTACCTCTGTTAATATCTTGCCATACCAGTACCACATGGTCCATGCTTTTGACTAATTTGTGCAAAAAAAAAGTTGTATTGATGGAATATCAACAAGAAATCCTCAAATAGCTTGTTCAGCAGTGATGGAATTCTCTAAAAGAACTTCTCCACTGAATTAATAATTAGTCAGATGTTAATATCAAACTGTTGGATTAATGTGTTGTCATTACTACAGGCTAAAATTTCCAATCCAAAAATTAAAAAAAAAAA
>VXAC01003808.1:375458-437500 GCA_013399225.1 Rhipidura dahli
AAAAAAAAAAAAAAAGGAAGAATTTATATTGTTGTTGCCTTGCACTATGAGATTCATCTGGCCAAATGTGGATATCTAACATGTAAAAAAAATGTTTTATTTTTTCTAAAAAATACCCTGCATCTCAGCTCTTCCTTTTAAGTTCCATTAATAGGCAGCAGGGGAAAAAAAAGGAACACTTAAATTAACCATATCTTAAGAATGTTTTTTCGTTATCTTTGAAGGGAGCTCGAGGCAACTGACTCAGACACAGATATCAGACACAGACATCGCAGACATCAAAAGGGAGGTGAGAGAAAATACAGTCGGAGATCCTGTTCCAGAATTTGTCTTGGCAAGGTGAACAGGATTCTCACATCACAGAAGCCTTCAAAAAGAACAGTTAGGTATCCACATAAAGTTAAAGAACTGAAATATTGCATGGACTAGGTCTGGCAACAGATGCCTTGCTGCGAGCTCCCACTGCTGTGAGGTAAGAGGACTTGCAGCGTGGGCAAAACAGGCAAGACAGATCTGAGCTTTACATCTGGATTTTTCCCACTAAAACAATAAACATGCTGAAAAATGAGGTGTCACCTTCTGAATCTGAAATGCTCCTGCTGCAGCCAACACAAGTGAGCAACATCCATCTACAGAACATCCCTTCGTTCAGTGCTCCTGTGCTTGATCCGCTCCGGGGCTCCTGCAAATCAGGCTCCTCCTCATGGCACAGCCATGCCGTGTCCCTGGGAAGTTCTGGGGCTATCTATAACTGGGACATACATAAAGCATAAACCCAGGAGCCACTGGAACTCTCAGACAGAACAGCAGCCTGGCTGCCACTGCTGGAGCTCTTTGTCCATTCCCTTCACAGACTCCCTCAGTAGCGAGGTTGGGCCGTTCAGTGCCACGGCTGCGCCTCATCCACAGCATTACCTGGGAAAAATTCCCTGTTCTCTGAGCACTCTCAGCCATTCCTTCCAAGCCTCAGACTGAGCCTCATCCACAGCATTACCTGGAAAAATGTCCCTGTTCTCTGAGCGCTCTCAGCCATTCCTTCCAAGCCTCAGACTGAGCTGCGCTCTATCTTTTTAGCTGGTATTGTCCAACAGCACATCACACAGAGCTGTTTGTACAAAGGAAAATAATTGCTGTTTGGTCTTGTTTTCATTTGCTCTCTGTACTTACTCCAATGTTTGTAAGAGGAACAAAAGAGCCAGTTGAGAGAGGCATAATGAGAATATGCATCTCCTTGAAGGGACATGAGAAACATTATCATGCTGGCCTGCTTCAAGACATCCTGAAACCACTGTGGAAAGTAAAACATACTGATTACCTTTTAAATCTACTTTTTTTTTCCACTTTCACTGTTAATTTCCATCCCCTTTTAAGAAGTAATGTAAGAGTGCTTTACCTGTACTTATCACAAACCTGAGTTAAACACGTTCTTGGCACTGCAGTGAAAAGGGGCAGCGCCCTCTCCATGAGTGTGTGCCTGCCTGAACATCATAGTTCACATTTATATTCTGCCTGGAAGTTGTCAGATATATTATGTCATGGCCAGTAAGTACTCTATAAACATTACCGTATTTTAGTAAGAGCAATCTCTTCCTGTGTGTCTGCATAAGGTGATACACCCCAGCAAATAAAAGTTCTGATTGAAAGATTACTCCCATATCTGCTTTGTTTTCCTTATGATATTAGTTCTTGAAATATTGAAATTTTTACTGCATGTCTCTACACTACTTTCAAGCCTACTGATGGCACAGAGCAAATTTAACTCAAACATTTTACTCCTATCTTGAAATTAACTTTCTCGAGGCAATTTCAGCCTTTTTCATTTAAATACATGTAGGCAATTTTGCTCTTCATCTGAATAAGTTGAAAGGAGGATTTTTATATCATTGCTGATTTGAAACCTCTAATACCAATTGCCATAAAACCACATCATAAAGACAGGAGAAGTGTAGCTTCTGTTTCGAGATGTCAGTCAAAACATTTCCCCCCAGCTCTGATTTATACAGGTAGCATCAAAACACAGCCTATTTACCCCAGTCAAGATTTAAGACATAGAATTTCCACTAAGATAGCTCCCTACCCACTGCTTGGTATAAATTCCCTTTAATGTTGAATCATATTTGTGACACACACATTTTTAGGATTTTTTTTAAGGAACTTGGCTTAAGCTCTGGGCTAACAGAAGGATTGAAAAACTTGTCACTTTTATAATTTAAATATTTTTTTTTTTTACTGGTATATCAAAACTTTTCAGCTTTTTCTTTATGATGTGGAAATTTGAGTGGTGTTTCCTATTTTATTTCAGTTGAATCAAGGGTATCCAAATTAGTACGAGCCACTACTGGAGGAGCAGTTTTGTTAACAATACATAGAACTAAAGCTGACAAACAGGATGTCCCTTGAGGTTCCTCCATCCTGTGGCTTTGCAAGTGAGACATGAGGCTTACTCTGAATCTTCCTTCACTTGGGGAACTTCTTTAAGGGATTTCCAAAGTACCCAACTTTCTGCATAGACCAGAAAATGAAATCTCAAATCCTATTCAGCATCTGTGGAGAATGAATATTGCATTTAACTTACCTATAGTGGAATGAATCAATATTTATTTTAAAGAAAAATCTGGGATTCTATATCCCTTTTTTCCCCTCTCAACTTTAAATTTAAGAAAATCATGGTAATAAAATTTACAATAAAATTTGTCGAACACACATCTGAATCCTAATTTCTGATTTTTAAAAGCATGTGGCTGTAAGAAATCTGTCTGTTGCACCCAGCTAATTAAGGCTTTGCATTCCAATTTACCAGGAACCACCTGAAACAGGGACAGTTTTAGACTGAACATGAAAATTTCCATCTCTTTTTGGCATGTGTTGATTTTTAAAATATTCACCGGCTTTTTATTTCCTTCAAATCCATTGGTGAAGACAACATAATTTCATATCAGCTGTCAAAAATTCTTTCATGCAGGAAGTAAAGTAGTATGACTACTAATGGTCCAAACGAAAATAACACATAATGTCCATGTTTTATGCTGATTTAATGCCAGAAGCTGCAGTTAAAATTGATCCATAGCCTGACAACAGTTGCAAAAGTCCCAGCTCCAGCTGGGAGTATAAATGTTACTCTGAGACCCTAATTGTGTGGGTAGGAGGTACAAACCTGGATCTCTTATATCAGGCACCTTTCTCAATGTCAGATATGAGGATATTATATATCTGTTCTCTTTTTTGTAAGTGGTATCTAATTACTTCACAATATAGTCTGCTAATTAAAAAAAAAAAAAAAAAAAAAAAGCTGTTTCAGTTTTATCTTTCCCTGGTTTTGAGGGAAACATAGCCAGCTTCAAAGGGATAAGTTTCAGTTGCCTCAAAACTTCCCTTCTCATGGACCAATAATTTCTCAGAATGTTTATATTAGGTTGTCAAGTTTTGTTTGTGCACTGATTCCAGGCTGCTAAAAATGAGCAGTCTGCAGCATGTCAGAACACGTGCATTGAACCATCAGTTTCAGTCATTAACTGATAATTAGACTAATTTCACAGGGGCGAGAGAGATACCAGAACTGCATTGAGAGCTGGGAGGGAGCAGAAGGAAGGGAAGATGATAGAATTAATATCTCTTTGTACAGACCTTCCTCTAAAGACAACAGGAGTTCTTTCTTTCCTTACAGCACACGTAGACTCAAGTGAATACACTCAAATACATGAATGTGGTGGTTCCTAGCTGCTTTAACTAATTTATGCACAAACTGCACAACTGGTTTTAACTCATTTCTGCACACACCGGGGGATAAAAAAAAAAAAAGCCAGTGGAAAATAAGGAAAATACTTAAAACCAAACTTGCTCAAGTTGTTGAGATACCAGTTGCAGACACTGCTGGGCACACCGTGCTGCTAGCAGGGTGTATGCCTATGGAAATCCATGGAAGACACCATATTATTGCACTGTTAGTATTGAAGGAGGATCAAAAAAGGATTAGATAAGCTTATGGAGAAGAGATCTCATCCCTCAGTGGCTATTAAGCACGATGGTTCAGATGAGCCACTAAACTGATGTATTATTCAGGGGAAAGCACAGCACTTGACATTTTCTGTCTTTCTTACACTCTTTATCTCATTTTTTGGTAACAGTGTGACATAGGACACACCAAGTGTCTTTTGGGTCAATCTTCTTCAGATTTAGACCTGTTCCAAAGGACATGATTTACCTACAACTGCCAGCTTAAAAGTATATCTTCATAATGCATTGCTTTGGGCTTTATCTTCATTTTCCATATCAGCTCCATAAATAAACAGCAATTACTGTCACAAGCACAACTTCTCAAAAGCATTTAGGAGCTGATCTGCATAGATACTTTTAAAAGGACGGGATTCATCAAAATCTGGACTATCTATTGAATTTGAGTTGATGTTTATATTTGCCCTGTGGCAGAGGGGTTTGATGGAGTGGCTTTGGTGGGTACCTGGCAGCCAGCCTGGGTCAAACCCCCACACTAGCTCAGCCTCCAACAGCAACAGCAACAAACCATGCACTGTACATTAATAACTGTAATTTATGCACCAGATTAAGTAGAAAACTGCCACATTTTTCATTCCCAAACACCTCTGAGGTAAGCAAGAAAATTGAATTCTTGTTTCTATAATGCTCCTTCCATTACAGCTGAATTCGGTGAATGAGCCAAATCCTGTAGCAGTGTGTTCTTACTGATGATTTCTGTGTAGATATTTGGATAACAGATAATACTTATATAATAGAGATACAATACTTAGAGAATTTCTTGGATGATACTTAGGAGGCCTGTCCACATTTTCACCCAAATGACTGGTGCTCTGCAACAACCCGTTTAGAAATTGCGACGTGATTCATCGTTTTGCAATCTGATTCACAGCACAGGATTTTTCTGCAGATTCAAAAGCCTTTGTTTAGCCAGGATAATTCTTAGCTCTTGATATTATGTGCAAATTAGCATCCATTTTACAACCTCTCTGCTAATTGTTATTTGCACAAGGATTAGCACTCAGTGTCAGCAGTCGCTTTAGTTATTATATGAATATTCATTAGGACTTCAGACATATCACCCTCACTACTTGCAGCTTAATCTCTTTATTTTGTGCTGTTCCTGCTTTACCCATCTGTGCAAGTAGCTGCCATTACC
Organism: Rhipidura dahli; assembly: GCA_013399225.1. NCBI lineage: Eukaryota > Metazoa > Chordata > Aves > Passeriformes > Rhipiduridae > Rhipidura > Rhipidura dahli. The sequence goes on from VXAC01003808.1 coordinate 380,608, forward strand.
ACAAGCACGTAACCATCCATGTTTTAACCAGAAGTTCTCTTTTGCTGCTGCCCCTGTGTGATGTTCTGCAGGTGCCAATACAAATTACAGCCCTCGCAGCTTCTCACGAGTTTGAGCCAGGCACACAAAAGTACCTCTGGTGATCTCAGTAATGCAGAAGCAACTTTACAGCAGTTGGAAAAAGAAGTGTTTCCATGGGGTTTTGATGCAAATATCAAAGCTCTAAAACAGATTGGCCTGTTTGAAGCACAGGAACCAGCACTGGCCCTGCCAGGATGCACCAGGCTGTCATGTTGGATATGAGCGGCCCCTTTTCCAGGGGTGATCAGGCCCTCAGATCCTATGGTGATTTAACAAAACACAAAAACCTGTATAAATTTGGAATATTTCCAACATTCTCATAGCAGTAGAAGTGTATTTACATACATGTAACTCTTCAGTTATACCTGAAGAGTTACAGAGACCCAAATTTAGAGTACTTCATGATACTGGGATCCTCTGGAACATGTATTATTAACTTCACATTTCAATTTTTTTATCTCAATTCACTATTAACTTTCAAATAATGTTCCATGGAACAAGTTCATCTTTTATTGAATGTTTGTTTTCTAAGATTTAGGCCTATGATTTTGGGTCATTACCTTAGTCACTCCCTTATTTTTTTCTTATTTATAAACTTTGCTATTGACAATGGTTGTTCTTCCAGTAGCTATTTTACTGTTTCTTAGTTATCTGGAGGTTTTCTACAGATATTCTAATATTTTGTTTTTAGTGTTGTCCTCCTATCTCTGTTTCAAAAAGCTCCCTGAAAGCCTGATTTTTTGATACAAATATTTCTGATCATCATTTCATGCTGTTAGCATTCTCATCATAAATAAGCAACAAATATTGCAACTGGGGAAAGATGAGCACATCTGAAAACAGAGAAGCTTGATATGGTAAAAATGTTACTGACATAAAAATCAACAGATTTTTAGTATATGCTGCTCCACACAGACGGAGAAGCCAACTCTTCAAGAATAAATTTATCCAAACCTGTCCAGGTGGAAACCATTTATCTGACTACTGTAATTCATAGGTGCACAAATTCTACTCAGCCACCAAATACCATCAAAGCCACAATAAATAATTTTTTTGAAAGTAATTTTACAGCAAACAGCTATCTATTTACACAGTAAATCCTGCCATATCATTTTGGTATGATTTTAACTTGCCAAAAGGAATCCTAGCTGATGCCACTGCTTGCAAATAATGCAAGGAACATTCTCAAAACTTCTGAAGTTACTCTCAACTTCAGAATTTGAGAGTGTCTAAACAGTGGCAGTGTCTAAACTCATATTCAACTCCTTGAAATAGTTTTGATGAGTGGCTTCCTGTGTCTTTTGAACTGGATCATGACTACACCAAGTCTTTTTTCCTGTGAGGACCTGACAGCCCTGTAGCTTCAGGAGTGGAAGGTGACAGCCCCAAGTACGGCCCTTGATTCAGTCATGTGGTACTCACAGACTCTGAGAATAACCTCTACCATGACATGTTGCTCTTCAAAAGCTGCAGAACCTCCACCAAGCAGCTGAGAAAATTGCAACACACAATACAAGCTGCTGTAGATGGTCTTAAGGACTTTCCTCGAGAAATACAACACAGCTTTTTCCTAATCCAAAGTCATGTCACCTAGTTAGAACTGCAAAAACAAAAAAATACAAGCTGCAATTTGTGTGTAAAACACACAATAGTGTGTCAAAGAATGTTTGCCTTATAAGAACATTATATGCTGTAATCTCATGACATGTGCAAAACATTTCATTTCAGTTTCATCTTTTTTTTTTCATCATTTTTCTTTTCTTTTTTTTTTAATCACTCAGGATAAAACATCTTGTAAAAAAGGGAGTGTATATTCAAATGTGCTACATAAAGATGAAAAGAGCTACTCTCCTAGCCTACTGAATTGTTTAGTTATCCACCTAATCAAAATGCCAGTGGAAAACATCATGGCAAAAGAGAGTATTCATTCCAGAGGTAAAACAAAGGAAGGAAACTGAGTCAACAAAATAAAATACATGAAATTCTTTCATGGGACAGAAAGGATAGAATGGATCAGCTGTAAGATACACTGAGACACAAACCTGCCTAAAATACTGCTGCTATCCCATCATGGTGACCATTTTAAGTGCTTCCTATCTCCATCTGACTTAAGGAATCGTGTTGAGAAATAACAAGGTAAACAGAAGGAAGGAGCCTGAGGAGTTTGAGTAAGGAGCAGGAATGCATCCTGGTAAATAAGTCAGGAAGTTGTTTTGGGGCAAAACAGTGTCTCCTGTTGGATTACTTTTGCTTCCAGCACAAAAATTTGGTCATTATTTGTGACTTAAGAGGGTCCCACCACACAAGGATATGGAGCCACCTACCTGTTTCAAAGCCAAGCTAGAAGAGGACCACGAGCACCCCCATAGTTGTGAAGTCAGATGGAAGAATTTAGGTCAACCTAAATGATTTGAAAGTTGCTTAAGCAGCAGTAATTTAAGGGAGAAAAAAGGCTTCCGTTCCTCTTATCTGCATTTTTGGAAACTCCAGAGTCATATTTTCAACTTTCCCCAGCAGTCAATTAAGCCTGAAAGACAAATTCTTTTAAAAATGAAAGCTGAGACTCTTACATCATTAAGTGCCTCTAGCAAGTGAAGAAATATTGCTAGACTCACAAAAAAATTCCTAAAGAGTCATTTTATATGAAAACACAAGGGATGTGAGACTTCTATTAACTCCATTCACAGACTCAATTGTATTCCTATTCTTCCAAAAGGCACAGGTTTCTAGAGGGGAGTTATTTGGAAAGATTAAAAAGTATCAATCTCACTGATATTTTCAAGGCAGTTTTCACTACTACGCAGTGCTTATTTTACCAGTCTGGTGGCACATCACAAGGCTGTTTATTTACTGTCTCAACTGACGTGAGAATCCTAAACAGTATTTTAGCAGTACTGAAGAACAGTAAAGTGGCAAATGTTAATTTATTCATCCATGTTATAGCAAGACATCAGAAAAACTGAAAAGTACGAAATTCAACAAACACTTGTTCATTCAATTGTGTCTTTTTCCTGAATTTCCTAATAAGAAAAAACCCCAAAACTGCAATAGGAAAAGAAAGATTTGGAAAGCAGTAGGTCTGAGAAAAAAAAAACCCAAATGAGGATGTGGCAGGGCAGCAAAAATAAAGTTGGTGAACATGTGGCCAGCTCTGTGAGGGGAGTGAGACCAACAATCTGCAAGGTTCTGTAACACACTCCATGCTCAGTAGCTCTCAGAAATGGGCTGTTCAAAAATAAGCACGCAGGGGTGGCAAGGAAAGAAATTAAAAAGGGAAAAAAAAGTAAAAACAGGACACTTAAACATAAATCTTCACAGAAATATTAAGATTAGGTACCAACCAAGTAACAACTGAACTAAGGGGGAACAGAGCTGTCCAGAAATATTTGATGAGCTAACCACTTAGGAAAAAGGGGAATTGTTTAGTGTGATACCTAGGGCTATAACAGCAAAAAAAAAAAAAAAGAGTTGAAATTAAGAGGGAAGATTTAGGCCAGATATCAGCAAAACATCACAGCAGAGTTATTGTACTGTGAAATAATCTCCCAAGGGGTGCAGCTGAAACCCCACTGCATGGGAAATGGAAAACTAGTTCAAATTAGAGCTAAAAACTTCAGTGCAGCAAACAATACTGCCTCCATGGAATGATGGCCTGGATTGACTTAATAGCTTTTTCTCCACTTTCTGTTCTACTCCATCATTGAACACACAGTGTAGAACAGTTTTAGACGAAGACTGCTTTTAACAAAAGATAATGTTTTGGCTAGGTGTGGTGAAGTTTCAATATCTACTGCTCCACCAGCCATTACTACAGTATCTGAACATGCAATATGGACAAGGATTTTATTTTTTTTTTAAGTGATCCTGGCCTTCAAAATTCTGTTTGATCTCCCATTTTAATAACTGAAGCAGATCAAGTTGAAACTCCACCTGAAGAGATGATTAGGAACACTCTCATTGCAGAGCAGCATACCAAAACCAGAACAATATCACTGACAGTTTAACAAATGTATGCAAAGATTATCACACAAAACTGTCTAAGTAGATGGTGAATTATAGCAGTTCCACACATTCCAAACCCACCTGTGCACAAACAGTTTGCACAAAATAACTTGTACTTTGTATTTTCTTTCCCATCATGTACTTGTTTCTTCTCCAGCCCCTCACTTGGTATCTGTGCAGAGCTCCCAGGTGACTATATGAGCAATAAATCCACACAGAAAACATACTCAGGGGCACAATCCTTCCTCATAACATGCACAAGTCATGCTGTGATTGTTGGATGTAGTTTTTCCTCAGCCAGCTAAAGCACGAAATGAGAAGCAGCAATCAGACTGTACATGCAGATTTTTCATACACATACATGTCTCTGACAATACAACTTCCTAGTGCTGTTCATGTTTGCCTTCTCTTCAATGTTTTCTGCAGCACTGCCCATGGACAAACTCTGATGTGACTGCAACATGATGACACATGGGCAAATTTCAGAAATTCCTATTTTACACTATGTACAAGCAACTGAAAAGATAAGAAAACATGGCAAATTCATCAAAAGTATAAGAAATACTTCACATCCTCTAACTTATTGATCAAAGGACCTTTTGATGACCTCCAGTGACTGATTTTGAGTCTTGACAGTAGCTGTGATACAAAGGAATTAAACTACACCTCCTTAAGAACAGAAAACAGTCTGGCCATATCCAATAGCTGGTAGGGTTATAAGCAATAGCCCAGAAGAGCTGGGGTGGATGGAACTTTGCCTTAACAGACACTTGAATTAAGCTAGAGAAACATCCTCTCTTTTGACAGTACATGAGGGTGTACCTAAGCACATAATGTGTGCCCATTTGAAACTAAAATTCAGTATTAAAAAACCACACATGTAATATTTGCCTTAAATTTTAATTGCTTTGGCTGCCCAGAATTCAAAACCTTTCAAGAGATGCCCTAAGTTGCAAATTTTATATGTAAGGAACGTTTTCATACTTCCCTAATGGCATCCAGGGTGTGACGTAGGCAGGAGATGTTACAGTGCCAGGGATGAAACCCTGGGCACATTTCCCATGTGTGGCAGCCTGGAGCAGCATTAGAAGCCAGAGAATGTTATAGCAATATCAAGACCTCAGCTCAAATCAGACACTGTTTGGAAAGCCACAAAAGCCGTGTGGACTCACATCCCCAGTTTCCTGGGAAAATTTTCTCTGGTTGTTGCGAGGTGTCCTGGAAATATGCATCTGCAGAGAGGATTTTTCAGCTGATGAGCTGTGACCAGTGCTGCCAGTCTCCCCAGAGCCCTCCCCACACCTGGAAACATCAAGTATTTCATGGGGCATGTTTGTGACTTTCATCCCAAGCAGCTACTGCCACCTACCAAACACATCTAAATTACCTGTTCCAAATATGTGGTGCAAGGGCTGGTAGAAGGTTAATATCATTTTCTTAAAATCACTCACTCAAGAAAGTCTTGCAGCTGTCTTGCACTAAAGGTTCATTTTCACTGTCTCCAGCAGCTATAGTTTGATGATCCAGAGGGACCTTGCAGCAGCCTTGGGATACAGGAAGATGATTGCATTCTCTTTGGCTCCCAGAAAGTGAATGCCATCATCCTCCCAGGAAGTGAGAAAAGTTAAATGCATGGAAACTGCTGACACTTGCAAGAATTTGCAGAGCAGTTGTTTTCTGTTTTAAATAGAAAAACCCACAGGAAGTCTGCATCCAGCAGGTAAACAACCAATTTTCAGAGCAATTATGCTTTTGCATATGTGTAGCAGCTTTCACCCACAACAGAGCTCAAATTAAAAACTTGGCTGCATAGACTTAACACAAATAGAATTTTGGGTGTCTTCAACCAGAAATCTAGGACTAGACTTCTACCTGAATGAGAAAATTTTGAAGAAATTTTTGATGGACACAAGCAGGAAAAAATTTGGTTTTGTGGAATATCCAAAGCACAGGAATTTGCATACTAGAGATCCCTACCACCCCGTAGAAAAGGGTAGGTGCTCCTCACAGATCAAGGCTTCTTGTGGTGCATAATTCTCAACTATTACTTTCAGACAATTATTATTGTGGCCTGTCCCTCTCCTTAATAGGTTTTTCAAAGAAAGAGGACTAATTGCTTTAATTCAAAAAGATTTAGTTGGGTTTGAGGAAGCATTAACACAGACCAGTTTTGATATAAATACATGCAGCTTTATGTTGTTAATGCTGTCCATTTATCACATTTATTCCCAGTAAAACCTTTGGGTTCCTATAGTAACCTTAGCACTCCTAAAGATAATGAGCTACCTTGCCAGGAGCAAACCTCACACAATTTTTTCTGTCACTAAAGAGTGTGGCACCTTCAGCACAGGGTATACACACCTTTATTCACAGAATCACAGGGTGGCTGAGGTTGGAAGTGACCTGTGGAGGTCACCTTGTCCCACCCCCTGCTCAAGTAGGGCCACCTACAACCAGTTGCCCAGGACCACATCCAAAAGGTTTTTGAATATCTTCAAGGAGAAAGACTCCACAGCCTCTCTAGACAACCTGGGTCAGTGTCTGGCCACACTCATAAGAAAATAAGGGCATTTTTTTTCCTTCTTGTATTTAAACAGAACTCCCTGCATTTCCTTCTGTCCTCATTGCTTCTCAACCTGTCACCAGTCACTGCTCAGTATAGTCAGAAAAAAACCAAAGCAAAACACATTCACAGGGGATTTCAGTGCTTGTCAAAAGAAGGTGCCTATGGAGTTTTCATTCTCCTGCAACTCAGTGACTAAAACCATCCATATTTGCTTTGCCTCTGCTACAGCTCTGAAAGCTCAGCCTGACCTGTGTCTTTCCTTGAGCTCCCCCCTCCAAGTCCAATGCAGGGAGTCAAAGTGCAGCTATGGAAGTGTGGAGCACACATAGAGAATGGAGAAGATCCGTTTTTCCATTCAGAGTAAGCTGTCTCTACTGCCAGTTTCATTAGTCTTAAAATCAGGGGGTTTGGCAAATTAATCAATCACTGAGCGCCACTAAAGCAGTTTTGAATAAGAAAGAATGTATCTAAAAAAAAATTTAAAACACCAACACAAAAACCAACAAAGCAAAACCAAAAATAATCTTTAATCCTTGCATTCCATTTTTTTTTCCTTTCTTTAAAATGGAGACAGCACTGCTCAGCCCCACCTGAGAAGTGCATTATGAAAAATAATGATGTGCCTAAACTCTAATATAGTACAGACCAGATAAGCACCTCAAGAAGACAACATTGCTTGGACTAAATTTATCCAAACTGATCACCCTTTTCACTACTTCCTTAGAAAAGCTGCTCAGAATAAGGCAGGAGTAGTAATGGGCTGTAATTCCTTAAGCACTCCTCTGCACAGAGGAATTGTAATCCACTGGAATGCCAAGCGTGCCAGCACACCTGCCCTCACCACAGAGTCACCTACCAGCAGCATATCTGCTATCAGAGGGATTTAATATTAAAAGGAGAAAGAAACCTGTCACACAAGAGCATCATGAGGTGATGGAGGGAAAGCATTATCCTCCCGTTTCCTGTAACCGCGTTTCCATCCCAATTAAACCTCCCCAAACACGCTGGGGAATTTCAAAGCAGCGATCTCACCGTGGAGCTCGCACTGCCATTTCTGGGAGTCGGGGATGATAAATCCCTTCACACTGCTCTGAAAATTCCCCAGCATGTTGGAGGCATGTGTCAAAGTCAGGAGAGCTCTCCTAATGAGACCTGCTCCCTTTGATGTTTCCTCTGGATAGCAGATCTGGCACGGAATGAATATTTCAGATGTCTTATGCAAAAAAAAAAGTCAAACAGTTTTCACCTTTGATAACCATATATCTTACTTTAAAGGCCTTAACTTCTAAATATTGGGGATGAAAGGTGATTCTTTTATGTCTTTTTTGTCATTGAGAAGTAATGGGGTTTTTTATTAAAAATGAATACAGTTTCACATTTTGTAACCTTGGTATACTTATTCAGCCAATGACATGGAGGTTAGAAATCAATACACACAGTTAGGCAGTGTTAAGGTGGTGGACAACTCATTTCTCAATTAAAAGTATTTTAAAACCAGCCACATTCATTTTCATGTAGCCATTAGGGAAAGCCTATGGAGAAAACGCCTGGAATCTTAAGGACACTAACCAGAGATTCTGCTAAGCCAGACTTCTGAGTGCAAAGTTCAATTGACATGTCTGATTTTAGTGCCCCCAGGTACAGTGTTTGCAGTACACAGCAAACCGTGAAAGGGAAAGAGAGAGAGAACATTAGGCACTGCTTTTCAACAATGCTAATTGACTTCCTTAGGATGCACTTGCAAAGGAAAATTCTGCCTCTTTTTGTGCAATTAGTGAGACATGAGAAATTCATAGCAAAGAAAAAGGTTGAATAGACATAAATTTAACATCTCCAAAGAGCAGGAAAATAATTTCCCCTATTGCTGTTTTTGCCCCATATTTGCAAACCTTCCCTTCGTTTTAGGAAAGAATAAGAGCCCCTGAGGTTTTGAGATGGTCATTTAAGATCTCTTTGCTGATCTGAGAAGGTCTATGCCTTTGCTCATTTAAGAAAGCTCAGAACTTGAAGAACTCATCAGGTCAGAGTGCACTTCAGAAAAGTCCTAAGCAGGTTCTGGGTATGTTACAAAGGAAAGCAAAATCCCAAAATTCAGAAAGCACACAATGGAGCTCATCTGAGGAAGATTTTCAGAGAGGTTTTCAAAGTACAGAAAGCTGATTTAGTGCTCTGATCCTCCAGCTCCAAGGGCAAATCTCCTTGCCCAGGCGCAGACCCAGAGCCCTGGGAGACAGAGCCATGCTGACAACAGAGAAAGAGCTTCAGGAGCTCCTGACTTCTGCCCAGGTGTGTCTAGAGCAGCAAATCACACCCTGATCCTGGGCTGTTCAAGAAACATGACCACTAATCTATGCAAGACTTGATCAAATGGCACATGCAGGATGTGACCTGGTGCTTTATACTGAAATCTCCCAGAGCTCTCTCCAAAATCCCTGTAGCTACAACAAAGGCTGCCTGAGGAAATGGAAACCTTTTATGATGATTTCTTGGCACCTTTTTTTTTTCTCCTCTGCAGGGTAGAAGTGTCACAGAAGGTTTCTGTGCTCACTTTTCCTGCACAGGTAAGGACTGACTATTGTACATCCAGGACAGTTTTTTTCTAGTCTCATAGATGCATCCCATGAGAAGATACCTACCCACAGCTACAGCTGGACATCAGAAAAACTGAAAATAACAGCTGGCCTCATGGTTTGCCGTGGGTTTTCAACCAGCCTCATCCCACCAGGTCCCTGGCATAGACTAAAATTCTTAAAAGCACAGTCAAGGACACAATTCTGCCACTGCTGCCCAGCCCCACATTTGTTTGAAGAGACTCATTCATTCTCACTGGTTTTATGTAAGATATTACATTCACAGAGTGACACCAAACACGGGAGCTCCCTGAGACTCTTCATAGCATTTGGAAAGTGCAGTAAAATACATAGAAGATGATGATTTTGATTTTCAATTATGAGGTGGATTCTTGAACGTGTAACTATCCAGCACTGACAAGATGATTATGAAAAATAGGTTTTAATGTGTGGTGAAGGCTCTGAGTATGTTTTGGGTCATATGTGACAGACTAGCAAAGGAGAAAATTGTTCTTCTTCATCATTCTGACAGATATTGTAAGATACAGCTTCCAATGTTCTGGGTACCAGCTCATTAAGAGTCATTACCTATAGAAGGAACCTTCTGTGTTCCATTCCCCATCCCCAAGCTCATGGCTCAGTGTCCCACTGCTCCTACCTACCTAATGAGGAGGAGGAAATAATCCAGAACACATTTAATGTCTTCCTCTCCTCCAGAACCAAGACTGCTCCCAAAAAGCTGCCTTTACATTTGACAGATTTCCAGCAATACACAGCACTGCCAAGAAACAAAAAGAAGAAAAAAAAAGGTGTGCTCAATGGAAATTACGATGCAAGTTTAATATATAAAGCAACTGGGGTCTGACAAGGGCACAGGAGTTCCAAATTAAACAGATTTTTTTTTTTTAAATTCTGTGTTATCTGACATCTGGAGCAAGGAACTTAAGTATTGCAGCACCAGTGCAGTGCAATCACAACAGTGAGGCACTGAGTAATAACGAATTTTAGTACACTTGAACAGCAGGAAATAAACATTAGCATGGAAGACATTCCCTGAATGGTGCCACAACTCTTGCCTTGGATTCTAACACATCTCAAGTCATTAGAAATTGAAATTAAATTTAAAAGAAAATAATCTTTCACACAGCCCCATGTAGAGCTAAATTTGGGCACAATTCCTTGATGGCACATTTAGAAGAAATTAGCTTTGAATGAGAGTAATTGGGAAGTCTTTGCATCACAATATATTTGGAGGGAAATCCCCTTACCCTGGTTGACCCTTTGGTACTGTATCCAAAGCCCTGGTCCTCCTCAGTGTGCTTTAGACATGATACACACTAAACTGTAAGACACAAAGCTGGCACACAGTGAGAGCTACACAATGCAAACAGTGTGATTTTGAGTATACATTAGATGGGGAAAAAAAAACCAAAACAACCTTCTATGATTGTCTACACACATTTTATCTGCCACTTCTTCCCTCCTTTCAGCCATCCATTGTGATGCAGACCATAAATACACGACCTGTTATGTTTTCCCCAAAGGTTGTGATTCACTCAATACACAAACACCGGCTGAAGAAAAATTCAGCCCTAGCAATTAACATTGGGCAACAATTTACTCAACTGACAATGGCATTAAGCTCAAAATAGAGCATTCAGCTCAACCTGAAATGCACTAAAATTATTGTATTGTGATGAGCATCAAGGAGACAGTAGGTTTTGAAAAAGCAGCCTGAGACAAAGCTGCACACACAACAGATAATATGCAAGAAGTAGAACTGCTTGTCAGAATAGAGAGTTTTTCTACTGAAACCAGCAACATTCATTTAAATGAATATTGTCATGGAAAAAGGGGGAAAGGTTAGAAAATCAAGGAACTACACTAAACAGAAGTTAAACTGTTCTTATCTGCAGCCTCTATTTATGTCAGCCTGTGGGCACACAGGTGAGTACAGAACACTCAGATTTGAAATATCTCTCCCCAAGTTTCAATAGTTTCTTTTGTTGACCTTTGCCTTGCTTGGTCGAAAGGGCCTAAATGATTTCCTGAATCTGTCATGGCTTAACCCCAGCCAGCAGCCAAGCCCCAGGTAAGTGCTCCTCACTCCCTCTCCAGTGTCATCAGGGGGCAGAATGTGCAGGAAAAAAGCCACAAAACTCATGGGTTGAGATAAAGACAATTAAAGGGGAAAGGGAAGGGGAAAGGGAAGGGGAAGGGGAAGGGGAAGAAGGGAAATGAATTAATTCCCTGCTTCCCAAGGGCAGGCAGGAGTTCAGCCTTCTCCAGGAGAGCAGGGCCCTACCACATGTAATGGTTACTTGGGAAAATAAACACCATCATCCCAAATGTCCCCCTTTTCCTCCTTCTTCCTTCTCCTACACCAACCATGACATCACATGGTCTGGAATCTCCCTGTGGTCAGTTGGGGTCACCTGTCCTGGCTGTGTCCCCTCCCACCCTTCCAGGCACCCCCAGCTCCCTCCCCAGTGTGGCTTTCCCAAAAGCAGAGAAGGCCTTGGCTCTGTGCAAGCCCTGCTCAGCAATAACAGAAACATCTCTGTGTTATCAACCCTGTGTTCAGCACAGACCCAAACACAGCCCCTGCAAAGAAAATTAGCTCTATCCCAGCCAAAACCAGCACAGCATCCCCCTCCATTGCATTTATGTGATGCACAGAAATATTCCAGAAAAGAAGCCCTAACTACTGTGCCATGCTAACAGGCTGCTCCAGGATACCAGTTATTAAAGAGTGATAATTTCCTTCACTGCTCCTGTTCCATATTGAGCAGAAAGCCACCCAGTGGAGCAAATATCTAAAAAGCCCTTGGATCCTCCTTTTTTAATCTCATTTTCACATCCATTCTTGTACCTCCTCTCAAGGTTTAAGATTATTCAGGCAATAAACTGACTTTCTCCATTCCTAAGACAATGTCACAACATGGGTTTAAAACTCTGAACTGCTTTTTGTCATAGCAGGATCTTCTTTCAGAAAAAGAAAACCATCTGAAATCTAGTGAACTAAGGAGGAAAACAGTATTCTGTTTCTGCGAAGAAGCAATTAATTCAATGAATTAGGCCAACAAGGTAAAAATTGCCTACATTCAGAAAGCAAATTCAGACCTAAAATCCTCCCTAACTCCCCAAGACTGAAAACACACACAGGCTAAGTAGGTTGTGAGAGTATGACTGGTGATCTTATTTCTACAGCCAAGGGTTTAGCTTGGTGGGCAAGAAGAGAGCAGTGGGTGTTGCTGCCCAGTGGACCCTCGCTGACAAACTCATGAGGTACCAGAAGGATGGACACTGAACTGGGAACCAGACAGGCTGTGGGTCCAGAGGGTTGTGCCCAGGGGCACAGCATCCAGCTGGAAGCCAGTCATTAGTGGGGTCCTCTATGGGATCAGTTCTGGGGCTGATGCTTCTTAACATCTTCATTAATGGCCCAGTCAGTGCATTCTGGAAGGTGGTTTGCCTGGGGAGAAAGTGGATTTCTGCTATTCTCTTTGAAAAAAAAAAAATCATTAAAAAAAAAAAAAAAAAAAAAAAAAAAAAACCACTGAATGGGCAATGAGAGTTTTAGAAGAAGGAAACTCTGACCCAAGAAAAGCTCTAGTTATTCAAGCAAAGCTCTGCATTACAAAATTCCCAGCACTTCCAAGATTCAAAATATCTTATCAATATTACACCATTCGGATCATATTTTTTAGTAAAAAGTTGAAAACATCACACATATCTAAATCCTCACTTCTAGCTCGCAGCCACATTTTAGTGCAAATCAACTTCAGAAACACTGATTTTAGTTTTGCCTAAAAAGGACTTTAGTTGTTAGTGAGTGCACTTCATTGGGGATAAATCACATTTAAACCAAGCTGAGAGTTTTCTACTGGTTTAAATGAACCAATTTAAAATCCTACTATTCATGAAACTGGAAGAATTCTGAATGTCTGGGATGTAATCTGGGTGCCTAAATCTGATGAAACCTAAGGGAAAACAACTCCTAAGTGACTTTGCACCTTCAGCAACTTTCTCCCAGACCCCAGCTCCACTTCCAATATGTGCACTCTGGATCAAGACTGGGAAAATGGACAAGATGTTACCTGCCTGGGCACACCTTTGTAGCCTGCTAAAAAACTGTTAAGCCCCCTAAAAGCAGGGTTTAATCAGAGCTGTACCTTGGCCACTCTTTACCTGTAGGCAAGAGTAACTTTTTATAAAATGGCCTAAGATTATTTATTAAATCCCTTGCTAAAAGAAGCTGTTCTCCTGGTTTGCTGCAGATAAGGACAAGGTCACACACCTGGGTCCTCAAATGCTTTTTGCAGCCTGTTTGCTTTGGCACAGCAGTTGTCAGGTTAGTTTTGGGTTATAGGCTAGTTAATCTCTGCTGAACCAGAGCACCAGGCTCTTCTTCCTCCTCAATCCACCCTCCCAAATCCTCCCCACAGCAGACACAAAGTGCCTGCCACAGAGCATAGTTAGACAGCCCCAGCAAACACAGAAGAATTCCCCTAATCAGCCAAACAAAAGAATTTTGTCTTTATATTGTGTTTCTCCAATGCAGCCAGTTCTCAGTATTTTCACACAAGGCCACCTGTGCCACCTCAAACAGAGAACAGAAGTTATAAATCTATATAAATATTGGTGTGTAATTAACATTTACCTGAAGGGAATATCTGAGTACAAGGCACGAGCAGCTGCCTCTCAGTTTCTGAGGAGTTATTTCAGTCATGGTTACAATCCCTTTGAAAGCTCTCAAGGCCACATAATTATCAACTTCCACTGGATCCCCCATCTGCAGCATCCCCAATATTTTGGGTTAGCACACCCCAAGGGAAGGCAGACATCCCAAGCAAGGCTCCTGAGGCCTGTGCATCCCAAATGCCTCACCCTAAATATTCCACCCTGCTACTGCAGCTGATTATCACCTGCACCTATTTTAATCAACCACAAAGACCTCTGCAGCACCCATTAGGACTAATGATGCTGGGAGAATAAGCACAAAAGAGCACAGCCTCACCGCTGCTGAGACAGATGTCAGGCACCTTCCAAGTACCTCAAAGTAATACAGAAGTGGCAATTAGTTGTTGCTTCAATGGCAAGGCTGCTTTCTTGGCTGTGAAAAGCATGAGTTTGCACAGAGTGCAACAATTTTCCATTCTAAATCTGATTTTTAAAAGTACTTTACAGCCCCCGCAGAGATTGATCATTAAGCTACAATGCCTTTAACAGGTTGTGTAATGATTAAAGCTTAAAAAAAACCCAAAAAAAACTCTTTGCCCTTCTGAGAAACCTCATGAAAGTACAGAAACTTTCCTATTATCACTCAAATGAAACTGAGATGTCCTAAAATTATCATGCACAAAATAAAAGCAGAAACCAAACCAAGCCCCAAATGGGGAAAAATATATTATTCCTTTACAAGCAGAAGGATATTTACATGTGACTGTGAGTGACCTGGTTCATGTCCTTACCATGCCATTTTCCTACATCACAGGTGTTAGGTGTCAGATTGCATGGGGAGGGTCTTTTTTTTTATTCCTCCTACTCACAAAATCTGATCCAAAAATACCTTTTTTTGATAACTTCTTCCCCCCTCCATTAATGGAACATTCCCAATAAAAGGTTTGGTTTCAATAATTCAAACATTTCTGAAAAAAAAAATACATTTCATAGAAAATAATAATTCCTGGGCCATTCTGGCAATGTGTGACATAAAAAGAAATACACAAACAGACTGAGAACCTTATTACAGAATCTTCCAGGGAAAAATGGTTTCCTTATTACAATGGGCATGGGTCACAACTGTGGAACACAGGGAAGGTAGAGAGAATTTCTGCCACAGCAGATAGGGGTTTACAGACACCCAATAGCTAAAGATATGTTTAAAGCATATGGAAAAGGACAAAAAAAATTAAACTGATGCCTTAAAAAAGATTCTATTTCGACTTGTTTCTAAAAATGAATAAAACCATGCGAATACCAGAGGGGCTTCAAGTCTCTATGTAGGTGAATAATTTGATTCAGGTTATTCTGTGGCATGAAGAGAATATCAGCCTGACTCACAATTCAAACATCAGTAGAAGAGGTTTTGTTGCAAAACCACAGCTTTCATCACCTCATTTTTTAATAATCCCTCAAGTCCTTTTTTGGACTCTCAGATTTTCTCCAGGACCTGGTAGAGTGTGAGAGAGTTACCTGACTAACCCTGGTCACAGGAAGATGCTTCTTCCAAAAGAACACTTGGCAATGTAAGGTTCCCACAACAGCCCCAGTTGCTCTTTGGCTACACCTGTACCAATAAATTAAAAATACTCCCAAGCAGTTCTCTGTCACTGGGAGCAAAAGCTGTGGAATGGCACACACAGAAATCAGCAAACCTCCAGCACTGTGCTGCCCTTGTGTGCCTGTGGGGGATGCTCCCTTTAACTCTCCAATTATACCCAGGAACCGTCCAGGAGGACAAGTTAGGGATCAAGAGAACTATTTAACAGTAGCTTTCAACAGCTTTGTGCTTATGTGCCTGCAAACTGCCACTGAATTTTTATTAGTTTTTTTAGCTTAATTTACTGAATTATGAGCTACAGGGGCAGCTTCTGCATATTCTTGAATTATTTGAAGTGCCACAGGAATGAGCCAGTGTCACAGTTCACTGGGCCACACACATATAGGAATGGTGCATTTTACAGCTTGGCAGATTTCTGTGGTTCAGCCTTAGTGCTAGGTAAAACTGAAATTAATGGGGTTTTTTTTCCCAAATGACAGATTTCCATAAATAGAACAAAGCTGCAATAATATTAACATAGATTAAAATGACTTCTTATATCAGAGATGGACTCAGCTTCTCAAATGGCTCTTAGGGTATGACAAATACATTCTACAACATATCCCTGACTGTCCTGGGAGTTAACCACTGCCTGGTCCTGTGAGACAGACCCCAGTGTCATCTTCAATACCCTTGCATCTCCCAGTCAGTCTACAGTTTGTAAGTATTCTCAAAATTCCCCCCAGAAAGCATTTCCTTTGCAATAGAGAAGACACAAGTGAGAGATAACAGGAAGAAACTCTGCTTTACACCCAGTACACTTAACCATGCTGGGTTATGTTGCAATGCAGAGCTGGGAAACCTCCCCCTCCTGCTCTTGCTCACGTACTGGTTACACTGACGAGAGTGGAGCTGCTCTGATACAACTTGCCCTGAAACTTCTTCCCATCCTTTTCCATTCCTTGCCTTGAATTATTTTTAAATGTGCTCTGAGCTACAGGAAACATAAATTCCTTTTCCCAGGAGGACGCTGAGAGCTTGTGGAGCTGTCACTTATTTCACAGGATGCGTTAATTGTTTGTTGAGTCTGGGGGGAAGAAGAGTTTTTTGACACTTTGGTTTAAAGAAGGGTTCCAGGAGCATGATTTCTTATTACAGCAGTGGCTGCATCACAGCTTATTGTACTTCTTATCACCTCCTTTGATAAAAGAAAATAGCTTATTTTAGAATAAACTGTCAGTGGCATTGAATAGAATCAGAGTCGCTGCTTCAGGGTTTGCAGAGACTCGAGAGATCAGCAGGAATATTTTTCATTGTCACAGGCTGGTATTAATGCAACATTTTGTTTGAGGATTTCAATGCCCAGAAGACAAAAGACACTCATCAGTTCCCTGAGGAGGGGCAGGGTGTAGACTGGTGTCTGTTCTGCATTTAGCACCCCACAGTCAGCATGGGGCTGTTCCAAACAGGAGCCACCAAACTGAGGACAGCAAAATCCCAGAGCTGCACTTTGTGCTGGGAGAGGAACAAACTTTGCTGCAACACTGGAGTCACACCAGCTCAAAATATTAATTCAGATTTGGGCCTACCTTCATTTACAAACCCATCCTGAACGATGGAAGAGCCTTGTTGGTGTCTCCTTGTTGATGGAGATTTGTTCTTACAGGAAGGGTTACTGAGCCCACATACAAAACCAAGCCACAGCAGCAGGATAAAATGAAGGGAAAGTTCTCTGCAGGGGTGAAATTTCACATCTGTGAGGATTGCTGAACTCCTGCTGCTTTAATCACTGCCAGAGCTGGCTTCCCTGTTCTGCCCAGCCTATAAAAGAGAAATTCTCATTACCTATTAAAGAGTCATTTTCTTATAGAAACAGATTACTTGGGATGAATATTGATAGTTTTATTTGTCCCTGGTGAAGAAGACAGGATGTTAAAATGTCCAGAAAATAGATTCTACTCACCTGCCTTCTTGAAATAGTTAACAAAATAGAAATTGGAATAATTACCAGTGCAGGCATCTCCACTCTTCCTTAACAATAGGATTTTCAGACCTGGCAAAAGTTTTGTGGCCTGTAAGGCAAGAAATGGCTGAATTTAACCACTGCCTGAATTTAAGAATATGATCACTTGCAAAATCCTCACAGACCAAAAAAAAAAAATCTTATGGTGTTTTTTTCCTTAATTGATAACACATTTGTTTCTTCCCTTAATGCATCATTAATACACTGTTTCACCACTTGAACATTCAAATGCACAAGAAGCAGCAGTGCCTCATAATCTCATTGCAAATGAAATCCAATGTTACTCTGAAAAAGAAATGGGCTTTGACTTTTATTGAATTATAAAATCATTTTCTTCTTTTTTATTTTTCTTTTGAAAACATACCAGAAACACATTTATCTAACTTTGGAAGCCAGTAGACTTAGCTTGCATGAGGGAAAAATCTGTGTAAGGGATGTTATTCTTCCTCAGAAGAAAATGGAAACAAATAATATGGTTTCAGACCAATTTACTGTTGATGGGAATATTGGAATTCCTTGTATCCCCTCCCGTGACTTACACAGCCTTCGAGCAAATTACATCGTGTTCAGCACAGTCTCAGACTGGGAATTACAAACAATACAACAAAAGCCTCCAGCTATCAGGCATATAATGGTAAATATCATTTGCAGTAGATTACATGTTTCTAAAATTATATTATTTTTAGCTAAAGAATGATGTGTGGAAAATATTTTTTTTTTATTTCCCTTACTGTTATGGAGCATGACAAAAGTCAAATAAGTGTTCCACTGAGCAAAACACATGTCTATAAAATGGTGACAAGTAATTGTCTTCATCAGTGTCTTAGAGAAAAAACACATTTGCTATGTTTGGCATGTCCAGCTATAAAAAAAAAGTCTCAATGTTTAACCATGATATGTCAGCTTCATTCACTGACCAGGTATTTTCTGGGCAGCTCCATGAAAGGATCCTTTTTCTTTTTCTTTTCTGTTGACTGCCAGGTTGGAATAGCATTTACATGTTTTGACAGACACCTTGCAAAATAAAATCAATGTTTGCAGGAAGTAGACAGAGCCCAACTTGCAAGTGACTGAGAAGTGTTGGTCTATATCTGGTCTTCAACCTACAGGCCAAAAACATAAGGAATTAACTCTTTTTGGAAGACAGTTTAAGCACTAAAAATTGAGAACTCATTATTATATTTACTTCCATGATTAGGAATAAATTAACCAAAAAAAAAATAAAAAGGGACATTTTTGCCACTAAAGAGTGTAAGAGTGATAAAATTTTTAGTATCCAGAGGAAGTTACTATTTTCAGCCAACAAATATTTCTCACCAGGTTCAGTGCATCTGTTGTAAGTAATGAGGACCAAGAAAACAAGGCAGGGAGTGCAGTCCAGAGCTAGCACTCTGCTTGCACCTGCTGTGACACTGGGAATGGACAGAAAACATCTTCAATATCTTTTTTTAGGTGTGATTGACAAGTTTAATTTATTTGATGCACTTCTTAGTTACAGGAACAGCAATAACGCAACAGAAGGATGGTGCAGAGTTGCTGTGGCAACAAAGCCCTCAAAGTCAAGGTATGAAACATGAAGGGACTGGCTACAGAGAGAGAATTCTCCCCTGGCATGGGAGAAGGAGAAGTTCTACAGCGAAAGGCAAATTGTGGCAATATAACACGACACTCGCCCGTGACACTGGTAATATCCAGAATATATGACTCTGAACGCCTGCCTTTACAACTCCTAATTTGTGAACACTGATAGCAGCCAGCAAATCGTGGCAGACACAGGAGTTAACAGCCTAAATCTTTATGATAAACCAGGACATCAGGATCCACTCCCATGTCTTGCTGCTTGAAGCAACGGAACCTAGAGGAAAACATATTTCCCCTTTTCCCTGTTATCCCTCTTGCCACACACCACATGCCCTTACCCAGGTGAAGCTGTGAATCCACCCTATATTCTTCCTAAGGTTGTGATACACAGTTCCCAATGTTCTTTCCAAAGCCAGTAATATTCAGGACAGATGGATGCAACAGCTTCCATTTTCATTAGCTTCCTAATCACTGGAAAGTGCCAGAAAAACATACTGTATTTTGAGCAAGAAAATTTTCATGGGCAATATTTTTAGGCCCCACTGGAAGTATTTCCTTGTAGCAGGCTCTTCCTTTGCTTCCTTCATTGGGAAATCAAATGTTAACCAGAAATGCTAAGCTGTGCATACTAATGGCTGAGAAATAATTGAAATACAGTACAGTTACAACAGTATAAACTGCAAGGGACTCAGCCATCTGGAAATATTGAAATCCCTCCATGTTTCATTAGTTTGAGTGTTTCTGTGATGCTGCCTGGCTGCACAGAAGGGAGCCAAACCTCCCCAGAGTGCACATCCCACCTGGGCTTCCCGAGGCAACCCAGACACAGCAACACCGTGCAGGGGGAAAATGTTCCAGGGAAAGAGAAGGGCTGACCTTTTCCAGCCACCAGCACTGCTCCAGTGAGCCCAGCCACTGGAGAGGGATGAGAAGAAATGTCACATCAACTGGCAGCCACATGATGTGGCCCTTTGAAAGCCAGACGGGATGGAAAAAGTTTTTAATTCAACACTTCTTGAGTTCCATTGTGTCTCACAGCACCTGCAATTTGCAACTGAAAGCAGTTCCTTTTTTACTGTTTATGTCTTCTTTGGAACTTTGGAATCATTTACGCACGGCGTAAAGGAAACAATCACAACTGACTTACAATGTAATTATTTGTGCTGTAGAATTTGCTTCCATTATAAAACATCTGCCCCGCTTTTAAGCATGAACGAACCTTTGTTTCTGGAGTGCTTTATATAGTTTATGCAATACTAAAGTTTAAGAGATCTTCTGTTCCCTTTGCACATGGCTTTACGATGAGCAGTAATAATACCATTATATTTCCTCCATATATCTTTTTACCAGGACTGAAATTGGATCAATACTGTAAACTTCAGCCTGCTGCATCTCTCAATTTAATGACTTCAACAAGCTGCATTAATCACTTCGTGGTCATATTGATAACATCAGGCACCCTTGAAATGCCTCTTGATATTTAGCTACTCCCATTCTGTAGCAACCACGGCAAAAGTGTCTCTGCCAGGAGTCCCCTGACAGCAACTTCCTGAACTCCAGTAACTCCCTAGGCTGTACATTCTATCAATCTCCTATACTCGTGTCCATTCAAGGGCTCTGTAGCAGCTTTACACCATTGAGGTGAACAATTCTTCTGCACGCCCACCATACCCTTCTCTACATGTGCGGTATTAAAAGTCTCTTATTCATTTGGTTTCTGATTTTATGAGTTCTTTTACTCAGAGTTTGGAAACAATAGGCAGGAGATTTTCAGGAATTTTCTTCTAAGCAGATGTTTATTATATTCTTATCTATGGCATTCCTGCACGGGATGTGCCTTTGGGTTAACAAGGTGGAAAACGGCCCCGAGTTCTCACTTGCAAGGCCATTTAAAGCCTAATTTATCCAATTAAGAATTTCCAAGTAATATGTTTTTACTTGTAAACCAGTAACTATTAATTTCTGACCAGCACTGCAGGATTTTTGATTCCAGTAATGAGGAACCTTGGGTGCAGCACGCTGAAAGATCTTTACCCTGACATCACTAAGCAATACACATAAAACTAAGAGTTTTACACATGTGAAATGATAAGTGGAGTACGTGTTCCTGTGCAGAATCAGAATCAAGCAGAATGGAGCACAGAATCTCAGCAGCCAGAGCCCAAACATCCTCCCCCAGACGGAGCCACTTCATCCAGTGCTTCACCCAACACCAGCCCACCACGTGCTTAGCCGGTGGTTTAGTAAAACAACTTTACAAAACAAAAGAAGTACAAATCTGCAGATGAAGACATTTTTGTTCACCCTACCTTATTATTTTAAATCTTATATTTAACTAAATATATTTATAGTATATAAAAATATAAATTAATAATAATATATAAATAAATAATATATTAAAAAATTATATTTACTTAAATCCATATTTAATGCTGTGAATTTCAATATCTATTTTGTCATCTATTCCCATAGAATTTCTTAATGAAGCTCGTTGGGAATTTAAATTTATTTTTCTCTAAAGAAACTGAAAAGTAACCAAATAGTGAAATTAGCTCTGTGCTACTTTATCTGCTCCTCTGTCTTTCTGTTTTCATTAAAAGCCAGGACAAAAAAAATAGAAGCACAAATATTTGCAGGCAAATTTTATTAAAAAGAGAACTTTTTAAAAATTAAACTTGTGACAACTGATGGAAAGGCCTAATTGTATTAAGTAAGGCTAAAACACTTGTTAACAAAGCAATTTATTCAGAAATAAAGGTGCTGCTTTCTACCTACAGGTAAAACTACAAGGCAAATATCTGGGTTTATGTCAACACAAACACTCCACACTTTTCAATGTTCCATAATATATTAGTACCTTTATGCACCGGTTTTATTATTTACAGTGAAACACATGTTGAAATACCTCCTTTTTTTCAACTGGTGGTAACTAATTGCTCTTTTTAGCAAATCTTTCCTTTGGAGTTTCAGTCAGATTTTAAGATAATTACCCTCCTCAAATAAAAATTATCTGTCAAAGCACCTATTATTTTTTTTTCAGAATTTGAGTGGGAACTTACCTGTGAAAACAGCTTTAAAGAAACATTTCATTCACTAGGTTTAGTGAATTTCCTTTGCTAAGTTTTAGTGAAAAATAAGTGCCAGTTTTTTAAAAAACTGGTTCTATTTAACAAAACCCAGTTTACTCCTAAATTGCATGTAAGTTAAATTTCCATTTCCATGCCTGCAGTTGGACAAATTCCAAGTAAATAAAATGAAGGACAAAAAGTTACCAGATGAAAACACAAAGAATGAAGGCTCTGGATAAGCTACAGAACTCAGCATCTACAACAAAGCACAGCTCTGAGCTGGAAGTAGACTCTTCACAATTCTCTGCATTGTGAAACAACCTTTACTGAGGGGGAAAAAAGGACGAAGCATGGAGTTTAACCAAGATTTCCAACAAACCTTGCAGAGGGAGGAGCACCTACACCCTGTGCTTGGCCTGCAGAGCAGCACCTGAAGCCCCTGGCCAGGAGTGCCCCTGCAGCTGCTCAAATAAAGTGCAAGAAGCACCTTTTTCTTACTGCAGTGCAGCACACCTGGGAAGGAATCCTCTCCTTCCACCTGGCTACGACTGGAATGCTGTCAGGAGCCCACGTGCTACATTTTCTCCTTACTACAAAGCTTTGGCTGCAGACACACAGGCAGGGGGTGGCTCCTTTGAAAAGACAGGGTATTTTCCTGAAAGTAAAATAAAAGGGGAGCGGAGGGGAGACACACCATGAGCGGCTGTGGAAAACCTGCCTTTACAGAACGCTTAAAACGCAGCCATGCTGGGACTGAAAAGGTTGCTTTTCCATTCCCACTCGTGGGGGAGCACGACGAAAGATAAACAAACTCCATCCTGCCAGGAGAAACCTGCAGCATCGTGTCCCTGCCTGCTGGAGGGCAGCCCTGCCAGGGGAGCTCCTGCAGCTGCCAAAACAAGAGATGGGCACAGCAGTCCAGCTGCTGCTGGCTAAGGGAGGGATCCGCTCACGATTCCGCCACCTCCGCTCCTGAGAGAGCCGTAATTGGCACTCGAGCTGCAGCATTCACAAGATCCTTTCCTCTCCTCCACTTGGAAGTGAAAAAGAAGCTATTGGTAGCTATTTGTATGCACCAGGATGGCTGTGAGAGGAACCTGAGCAAGCTAAACTGCAAGTAATAATTCTGTGACAGCTTAATCACAAAATCTGAACAATAAGATTGGGTAAAAGGACAAGAGGACAAAGTCCTTCTCTCTGCTCTTCTCACAAAGTTTCTCTTTATAAGGCCTCCAATAAAATCTCTGATTGGGGATGGGAATTAAGAAGTGCCTGAGACACTGTAGCAATTTCTGCATGAAGACACGTGCATGAAAACCAAATGTCTGTGCTTGAGTTTAATTCAAAACCTGTACAAAAGCCTAATGTGCTTCTCATTTCCATACCAGATCGAATGCCACTTTGATTGAAATTACATACACTCAAATGGACAAAAGAATACATTTTATAGGCTGGATTCTCTTATCTTTATGTTAAACGATTTCTTTTTACCAGAAAACACAAAATCCGCTTTTCCTACAGGACCTTTCTGCAGAATGTCCATATCAAGAGCTAAGTACATTTTTCCAGCTTTCAAGTGCTCCAAAACCCCCATTATCTTAGGAAGGGGGTTTGCCTTCTTATCTTCAATTGCAATTTGAAAATATTTCTTGCCTATTTATTTTATCTTTTCAGCTTTAAATCAATTTTAGCAGCTTGAGAGAAATGTGGATACTGGGTGTAAAGATGAAGGCATTGACAAAAGGCTGAAAAAACATACTGGAGCCAGCTAAATACCTGCAGAGAAGAAGGAAAAGGATGGAGACCAAAAGCAGAAAGGAAAAGGGACACGTGCACATACATTGGACACAGAGCTTGGGAAAAGATAAAATATGGTGCTACAAGCCCTATGCTATTTAGTCCTAAAGGGAAATATGGCAAGCAGCATTTAATAGCACAAATCCCTTTCCAGGAGCAGTGCAAATCCCTAAAATCTCAGACACCTGGGAGACTCCACACATCCCTATTAAGCTACAACAGCAGAACAAATGGAGTCTTTTTAATTTGGTATGAATAAACTAATTTAAATTGCTGCTTCTCTCCTTCACCGACACATATTCCCGCACATTACTCGTGGTGCTAAAACCTTATGATTCTCAGATGGCAAATTAAGGGTGAGAAGATTCCTCACATTTGACTACAATTCATCTCACTTTCCTGTTCAGTTCATGAAAGCAAGAGGAAAAGAGACATTTCACCTACTGCATCTTGCTTATTTCTTTTAAAATGACAAATGAAACAGACTTAAATGCATTCTGGAACACCATACAGAAGAGCTTGCTTTTCATGGTATGGGATACCATGAAAACCATGAGCCTGAATGAGATGGAAAGTATCAACAGCAAACACATTCTTATCTGAGTCGTGGTATTACCCACATGGGACCACAAGTCACTAGATAATTTGGGTAAAATAAACCTTCTACCTTTAGGTAGAAAAAAATATTGAAAAGTAAAAATCTTGTCTGTGAGGGTTCTTTCAATTCTTACAGCAAGCAGCCAGTGTGAATTTTACTTGGTATAAAATCGATTCTACCCACCTGCTCCCCTCTGCTTTTATTTGCACCTTCCCTCCCGTAGCTGCTCCCTTACCTGCCGTGCTCGCAATTGGTGCCATAAAACAGCACAGCCAAGAACTCATACAGGGGCAGCTATGGCCAGCAGCAACAACAATAGAGCCTCACCAACACCACAAGTGAAACTAATCACGTTAACCCTAATAATTACAGCTGACAGTGGGTACAGCTGTGAGCCAAATTGATCTCACAGGGGTGCCCGCGATGGCATTGTCCCAGCTGGCACCTCACAGAGCTCGGGAAGCAGTGGGGAAAATAAGTGGGAAGTCACTTTGCATCCGAGTTAGCATGACAAGGATAAAATAATGGTTCCTGAGGAATGTTTGCATAAATTGAAGGGAAAGCAAATCCTCAGCAAAAGCCCTGAGATCTCCAGGTCCAGCCAGCAAAGGAAGGGGGCCTGCCCAGCCTGGCTGTACAGGGCCAATAAACAACATTAAGCTCTTTTTCCATATCTCTGGTGAGAATCTTTTTCAAAAACGTTGTGTCTGAAGCAGAGGTCTCCATTTCATCACTTTCCACAGAAGCTGAAAGATATGCTGTCTGGAGATGTGCTGTCTACAGCCTGGACACAACTGAGCAGAGCACATTTCCACAGCACTTCTTCTTCTCTGCAATGGAGATATTGATCCGTGAAACATCTTAACGTCTTGCAGAACTGATTTTCCACGGGCTGAAGCTCCTCAGAAAGATTAGCACGGCACCACGTGGAATTACAGGGTGGGTCTGTATTAGCATTTAATTTGGAGGAGGAATAGGCAATTCTTGAACAAACCTCCTGGCGGCCTCTGCTCCCAGGGCTCCCGTTTGCTTTGGCGAGCACAAGGTCTGAACCCGTGAGCAGATGCAGAATAATAACACATTCTCCAAGCCTTCCATTCTGAGGGTTGTGGTCTATATTTGTTGTTTGTTGCCATTGCTCTTTGCAGCTTGTCACTTAAATAAACTCAGAAGTACTAAAAATCACCTGTGAAGGAACTATGTAACATGTTCACTTGAACAAAAGGTCCTTTTCAGATCAGTACTGCAATGAATTTTATTTTATTTTAGACCTTCTTTACAAGGCACCAAAAGTGCCCTGGTGGGTAGAAAACCAAACAATGAAGGAACAGATTCTGCAGAAGTAATTAATTTGTAATCTTGGAACAGCAGATCATAAGAATATTTTTAGCAGATTGCAATGTATATCCTTGTTGTTCATTTAAATGCTCCTCTATCAAGGCAAGCAGCTATTTCAGCTGAAATTTTGCAGCATTCTTACCAATAAACTGTAATACAGAGTTCCTAAAAAGACCATTCCAAAGATGACCATTTTCAGTGTTTAAATAATCCCTGCAGGAGATGGCTGGGTATAAAAGACATGGATTTTTTGTCTTGAGGAAGAGAAGGGTGGTAAGAAGAGAGACCAAAAAATGCAATCAGGACAGAGGCAGATTATCAGTAGCAAGCTCTGGAGGCAGAGGGGACAACTCAGGAACTGACAGAAAGATGAGATAAAGCATTAGACATATTGAACAAGGACAGAAGACTGCAAACATGCTTTTGCAGGGCAAGAAAGGTCTATTTTTACTCAGTTTTTTCCACGCTGGAAGATTCTATGATGGAAAAGAAAATAGCACTGTAACAGAAAATGATCATGACCTCAGCAGCAAACCTGACCTCTGCTAGAGAATGTGCCAGTGTGATGAGGGAAATGAAGAATCTTAATGAGGTAAGAGGAAAGCCAGTCATCCTGATGCAGTGGGCTCCTCCCAGGAGATCAGCTAGAAAGCAGCAGTCACTGCATTCTGCAACTTTATTTGAATTCCTCCTGGTTTATCTTTGAAACAAAAAGCAAGGCTATTCAGACCAATCTGTTTGGGAAATTCTTTGTTCTCCTCACATTTCCCCTGAAGAATTAAAAATGTACATGCAGATCCAGGCAGCTGTAGGACAGTTCTGGGGCAGAGGTGTCTGAGGAGCCTGGACAAGAGGCTGGGGACGGGGAGGTGGCCACCCGTTCTGGCTTGCAGGAGGAAGGCAGGGTGCCAGGCAGCTCAGAACAGCACCTCGACAGTCCAAGACACAGCTGTGTACCTCAGATCCATCCCTGTGCTGTAGAAAACTCCTGCTAACCTCATGCCTCCCTTTCCTAATAACCTGGGGAATTAGGTCAGACCATGCTAGAACAGGGTCTTCCTTTCTCACTCAACTCATGCCATGCACTCCCAAATGTAAAAATTATTTCTCTGACACTAAATTAACAAGGCCTTTTCCCTTTCCCTGGCTTAGCCTAGTTCTCATCCATCCTGCTGTGGGGAGCTGTCCCTCAGCGTTCACACAATTCCCCAAATCCTCCGTTTACATCGACTGAGAGTTCCAGGGTCCCAGCCCTGCCAGGCAGCACACAAGAATTTTTGATCATGGCTGACCATGTGTCACTTCTCAAACCTGTCCTCTAGCCCATGGCACTGGAAGCCACACGGCACAGACATAAATCCCTTCTTCTCAGAAAAATAACCCAAAAATTCCCACATGGACAGGTTATCCCACATGTGGCCTGAAGGTGAATACAGGCACAATACTGTCAACATTACCAGTCTTTTCTCTTTTATCCATTGTTTCCTTTTTCTGTCTCTTTCACAGGCAGGGAAGCAAATCTAAAAATAAAGCCCTTTTTTGCTCGAAAAAAGTTACTCACTGGCACCCCTTTTTAATCTTCTGCCTTTGTTCCCAGTCAGCTGCTCTTCTAGCACAACCTGGATTTGATAAAAGAAAGCTGGAAATGGAGGATAAAGCTTTGTTTTCCTGAAAAAAAACCATCTTTCATAGAAAAGCTACAGAAATTATTTGATTTCAGATGCTCTATCCATTTGAAAGTTGGAGTTGTCCTGAACAATGGCTGCTTTTTAGGCTCCTGAACTTGCTGGGGTATGGGGGTTTTGAGGGTCGGGTTTTTTTTGTTTTTCCAGTAGGGTGGGAATTTTCATGTAATTTCCAGTTTAATCAGGTGAAGAACACTAGCCCATCACTTTGCCTTCCCACACCCCACTTTCTACCTTATGCATTTCTTTTTTAGGCCTCTGTGTGATCACTTCCACAAATGGAGCCTTTTTATAGAATCACAGAACCATTTAGGTCAGAAAAGACCTTTAAGATGATCAAGTCCAACCATTTTTGTCTCTCATTCGTCTATGACAGAAACAGATAATTTAAAAAAAGCCCAAATCATATTTTGTTCACTGCAGTGCAGGGGTGACAAAGCAGCAGAAGACATCTCTGCTCACAGCATCATTCCACCCACAGCTCTGTGGCTCAGGAAGTCCAGTGAGCCCCATCAAGCACTGCTGATTTTCCCACACCATAATGTTCTGTAGGGCAGGAGTGAGAAGCAGAGTTCTTCAGCATTTCTTTCTCATTTTCCCCCTTTTTTTTTGCCACAGAATCTTCTCTCAAGTGCAGAAAATAGTGCATGAATTTTAATTTCATCTTTGTAATATTACAAAGATATATTTATACATTACAAGAACGGCACACAGGGAAGTGCTGCAGCCAGGCATGAACTGGAGTGGTCTTGATTCCCTTCCAAATTTCTCAGAGGTCAAAACAAGTCCAGCACCTCAGTGGGAGTGAAACACTTGATCCTGCTTAGCCACACCTTCATCAGTGGCCAAGGAACCATTCAGCCTTTTCATTTCCCGTTTGAACTCCCTTCTGAACCTTCAGCAAATCCAGTGCTGTGCTCTGGTGATAGTTATTTTCACTTCAAGAAATGACAATTAATAGGACCAAATGTCCTTTTACAAAACACGGTGC
The DNA here is from genome assembly GCA_013399225.1 of Rhipidura dahli. Lineage (NCBI taxonomy): Eukaryota > Metazoa > Chordata > Aves > Passeriformes > Rhipiduridae > Rhipidura > Rhipidura dahli. The sequence goes on from VXAC01003808.1 coordinate 409,173, forward strand.
CAGTTTGAAAACTCACACTGCATCTGTGACTCAAACAGCACATTCACCTCATTCAGAGCCTCGTGTCCTGACAATCCAGACAGGTGGGTCATTTAGACAAAATGATACAAAAAAGTGGTGGTCCATACTAGCAAATTACTGTCTGAAAAGGTTCTTTTTAGTGCAGTTTAGCCTCCACCTGTACTTGGAACCTTGTGGGGGTTGCTGAACTCTTCTTTGCTTGGTGGAACCAGGGCAGACTCAACAGCAGTAACACAGACACAGTTAATACAGTGCAGCAGGTCCCACCTTTTTGAGGCAATCAAGCAGATAGAACACATTGGGGTCCAGTGCAGCCTTAGGGGATGAGCCACTTGGACCACAAACTCCAAGCTCAGTTCTTTACGACTACTGGACACAAAAGCTTTGGTGAGATGACTCTCGCATACACTGTCATGATGATTTTGGTTTGCAAGGGTTTTACAGCACCCTGTTTCCCACAGGAAGAACTAGACAGCAGTTCCAGTCTTCTCTACCTTTGAAAACCAATGACTTTGCCTCTTCTTTATGTGCCAAAAACTGCTCATGTACATGTTCATGAAGAACACCAAATATTAAAAGTTCAAATGCCATAATGTACCACCAAATCCATTTTGCCTGACTTCAGGTGCCAAAAAGTTTCAGCCAGATGCCTTTTATTCTTTTTGAAAAGATTACAGGCATAGGCAATGAGACTTGTAAGGATTCAGTGGGATGAACCCAGAGCCTTGAGGTGTGCTTAAGATGGCCCCCCAAAAAAGGAAAAATAACTTCTGCACCTCCTGGATTCTCATAGTTTGATGCTAATGTGGCCCCCAGGACAGATAGCACGAAGTTGCCACATAAAATAACTCAGTCCCATGGTACAAAGACACAATGCCCTACAATAGATTGGCAGAAACAGGCCACAGCATCCTTGGGAATCAGAGATTCAGTTCTGAGCAGATACATAAATTCCTCAGGAGCTCAGGGCCAGGCAGGCAGCTTCTCACCAACAGAAGGAAGGAAATTCTTTTCTCTGCAGGCCACTCCTTACTCACAGTCCTAGCATGGTGTGACTAGTGGGCTCTAATGAAAACCATTTCTCACAAATGTTGCTGTTCTCAGCTCTGCAGAGTCACTAACAGCTCTGGGAAACAACGGAGGAGCTCTCCACTGCATAAACAGAATTGTTAACCAAGCTGCAATTGCAGAACCAGAACCCTGCCCACTTATCTGTACCTGCCATCACATTAAATCTGATGATAATTGTGTTGAACAGATGTGTAAATCAGGGCAGAATCTGACCTGCCAGATCTCTATTATTAGAGATGCTAAAAAACTTAGCTTGACTTTCAGACTCTGGCTGGGATCTGCATTTCTGCCCATTAAAGAAATAAAGTCTTTTTCCTTTAAGGTTGAGCAAATTTTGAACTGGAATAAATAGGGGAAAACTCCATAGTCCCTAAATTCTCATTTTATTCCACCAAACACAAGTACACATATAGCAAATCTGGGAAGAGAGGAGAAATATCAGCAAAGCCTGGGCATACAATGTGAACAAACACTGTTAAGAAGAAGATTTTCAGCAGAAGCCATTATTCAAAGATGTCATTAACACACAAAAAGCAGGAGTGGATATCTTGCACATCCTGGTTTTATTCACAATTAATGATGTTCCCTTATCTAGACAGAAAATACTTAAATCACATTTTCAGTGCTAGGAAAAAAGCTCTACCCTTCTCAGAAACAGCACTCGAAACAATTTCTGGCGTTTCAGAAAGGCTGCTTTATCACACGATGTATGTGCCTTTCAAATTGCCTGTTTTGCTCGACACTTGTGAATCAATTTGTGATAAGCAGGCCGGGAGGACCTGAGGGCACGCCTGCTCTGGCTGTTCCTGGCTCCAGCAGGATGCTGTGTGCGTGCTCCCGAGCCAGCCTGGTAGGACTGCTACCTCTGGGAGCCACAGCTATCCCACACTTCACTTTTTCCCACTCAGAAACCAAAATGGGCATGGCTCCTGTTTGCAGAGAAGACAAGGCACCCTTTTTCAACACACTCTCCACAGCAAAAGCCAAAATATATTCCCAGTGTTGAAAAACGGGGTATTTTTTGTGCCCACCTGCATTGCCCCTCAGCGTCTCTCATCCACAGCACCTTCCTAGCTGTGCTCCAAAGGCAACCCAGCACAGGCAAGATCAAATCCCATCACTCAGGTATCCCTTAGAGTGCTCCAACTGCATGGAATAAATCCAACACAAGTCTGCTGCAATTGCCATTAATGTCAGTCACAGCTACATCAGTTCTTTGCATAATTGAAGCTACCCCAGGGACTGAAATCCCAAAGGAGGAATGATCTGTGTCTCCCATCCAGACACGGAAAATTACACCGTTCTATTTTAATTCCATGCATCTACAGCTCCCTCAGGATTTAGAGCTATCAACTTAAAAAGCAACAAAGTAGCTGGCAAAGAACTTCAGACTACAAAATTTGAAAAAAATCCGAGAAAGGAAAATTTGCCAATGTTAAATCCAACTCAGTTGTTGAGATTCCCTATGTTTGGTTTTTTGACAATAGACAGGAAAATCAAAACCATGAACTGTAGAGGAAAGGTCTTCAGTACAAAATTCTTTAATCTGCTTGAATGACTGATTTTTATCTGAAAAACTCCCACATAAAATATTTTTCTGTGATTAATAAGTAATTACCATGCATTGTTATCAATGAGAATGCCTTATGATGCAGGGCATAGATGTATTAAGCTCACAGACAATGGACTGAATCATGAAGTCCTTTACAATGACTTTATATGAATTATTGTTCCAAGATCCCTTCAAAGCAGTTGGCCATTCCTGGAACTGTGTTTCTTTTTCTTCCTCTAGATGCCTTAATTGGAGAAAAGGGGCAGAACAAAAACCATCCAAAAGACTAAAAATCCAATTCAGCTGAATTCATCCACTTGCTGTTTTGTTCTAACACACTGTGAAACTACAGTGTCAGGAACATGTGAGTTGGAACAGAGATAATAAAGCATCTACTATTCTTTCCAATGCCTTAATTGTCAAGAAACAGTTGTATTAAAAAATACTTCCCTTACCTGTTGGTTTGGGGTCTTTTAACAATGCTTCTTTTCATATTGCACATTTTATGAAAGAAACATCTTCTTGCAGCTCTTCAAACGTGTTTTTTTTAGTGCTGAAGAGGAACTCCAAGAGTTGCGATTGACATTTCACCTCCTGCAGCCCAGAAACTGCATTCTACTGGAAAAGTGCTTACTCCTGTTTTTTTTCCACTTTTAAACAACAACTATTTAAATTATTAATGGTATTTTTCTCTGTTATTTAAATTTAACAATTTTTATTCCCCAGTGGTTGCATACAACTACTTTTGTTCTTGAGACTGGTGGAATTCTTAATGGGTGGATTCCCTCAGTAAAAATCTTGCCTTGTAGCTCCTCAGAGCTTCAATAATTCCAGAGCTGAATAACAAATCATCATTTTAACAGACATCCTTAGTAGTTTGTCGCAGACATATTCATTACTGCAGCCACAGTGATGAGGTAAGACCAGCAAATCAGTCCTTCAGTTATCTGTAAGGGAATTAAAAATGCTTTCCTTGGGCTGTGACACTCATGAATCTGCTTACCTTCCTGAGTTTTAGTGGCTAGAATTTTCCTGTGCTCTGTTTACTTTCAATTATTTATGCATACCGTAGAGCACGGAAAATATCAGGGCCTGTGTTCAAGTCAAATCATGTCGCACTCAATAAAATATGATTCAGAATTCTCGCCAAATCCTGAAATATCTTTAATCTTTAATTTGCAATTTAAGATTAATATCCAAAAGAGAAGTCACTGGAAAGGAGTGCCACTAAGAAAATATCAGCCCTCTGAAGACAGAGATTTATTAATGTCATATATAATTTTAAAGCAAATCTTCAAAATTAGATATGCAAGTAATACACAGAAATGTTGGTTTCTGAAAAAGGAGAGTAGTAACTTACAAAGCAAAGCAGAGATAAAGAGGTTTTGATGCAGTGCAGACATCTGCCTGTGCAACAGCGGTATATTACCTTTAAATAATATATGGACACTGTGGAAATGCACTTTAGTCATTAGTATTTTAGAGGAGACTGTGGTTGAAACAAGTTGCCATTATGTGTTAGAACAGTGTTTTACAGAATTTCTTTAATGTGTGTTTAAATGTGGGCATGCAGTGGGTTCTGTCGTATATAAATACATAAAATAAGCTACAGAAAAATACTGTCACTTTTCTAAAGTTTTAACTGATACATTTAAAATGAGAATTACAGTGTGTTCTTTCTTGACCTTTCCCAAAACCTTTTGTGACCATTTCTTCCTCAGTTATTTAAACACAATTACCATCCTCTTTGAAGGCAGACATATAAAAAAAAAAAAAATCAAACTATCAAACTTTAAAATCTAAGAACAAATCATACCACACTTGCTCACACAGTACTCTGGTTTACTATTTTGTTTCTTCCCCTGGAAGAAATTAATGACTTGGCACCAGACACCAGAGTTAAGCCTTTTATTTATTTTGAGGGCACTCCCAAACTGTCAAAGTCCCTGTTTACTGTAGCCCTGTTGAGTTAGTGCTCCACTAATAATTAGAAATATTTCTAGTTAAAACAAAGCAAGGATGGACTAGGTGAACTCCTACAGAGCCATCCTCTCTAAACCTCTCCATCCTGTCAAACTGAGATAGAAATCACACCAAATATAGATTCTTTCATGAGAAATTTTCTCCTTTCTGCTTGCCAGAGGCACCGCTTTTAGAAGACCCTTTTATCCAATATTTCAATAGTTCTTTAAACCATGCATGTAAATGTTGAGCTGAGGGAGTTAAAAAAGCAACTCAGATCATGAAGAAGCATCCTTTGGTTTGTTCCAGATCACACAGGCTGGGCTGTGGCATTTCCATGTTAACATACACACACCTCCATGAGTTTTGCTTAAGGCTGGTTGTCTTGGGGTGACTTTATGATTTTATCCCCTCTCATCTGCTCTATGCCCAGAAATCACTTCTGTGCCTTTCTGTGCCTTTAAACTGAGCCTGAGAAGGCAAAGAGGAAAAAAAAAAAAACAAGTGAACTTTTCAAAGCAGTTGTTCAAGGACACAGACACTCACTGCTCTCTGCTTTTCAGCTTCTGCAGCAGCAAGAGCAGAGGAGGCACCCCTTGCTTCTCAGCCAGCTCTTGGCTCCTTCTCTCCATGGTGAGATGGAGAGTTGAACTTGGTTTTCTTGGGACTTTTGGGGTTGGTTTTTTTCCCCTTCTCTTCTGGACTGTCTCACAGTATCAGAACACACAGGGACAACTTTCCTCCAAGGTCCCAGAGGGGCCCATACCGACCCAGCTCCAAGGAGGAGGAGAGGGACCACACCTACAGAAGGACTCTGAAATCTTCCCAGGTTTCTCTCCACAGCAAGATATTTTATTATTTAGCATCATTATTCAATCATGTGTGTTTTTAAAATAAATAGTTTTTATCTCTTTCACTTTCCTCCAAGGAAAAGGTTTTTTCCTGAACCTGTAGGGGAGGGGTGGTTGTAGCCTGCCTTGCCTTAGAAGATATTCTCCTCCAAATTTGGCCACACTGGAACACTGGGGAGAACAGTTAAGCACATCACACATGCTTCCTCTGGAGGCCTTAGCTGGGGTCACCAGTGGGAGGGAAAGGATGAGGGTTTTCCACACAGCTTCTGGTGTCAGCAGATAATCTCAGTGTTAATCCGTGTCCAGCTACCAGGAGATTCCAGCGCCCATCACCCCATGTGTGTATCAACTCTGGGGGCCCAAAGCAGAAACGGAGCCCAGCACACCCCACCTCACAGGACACAGCTCCAGAGGAACATCCCCACATCCCCTTCCCTGGTTAAAATCCCACACTTGAGTCTGAGCTCCGTGGAGCAGTGCTCAAATCAGATTTTCTTCCCTTACAGTAGCATGGAGAAAACTTATTGCTGCCCCCCCAGGGTGAACACACAGGGTACCCAGAGCACCAACAACACCGAGGGCAAACCACCAACACAGGGCTGCAGCCACTGCCAAGAACACAAGTAGCTGGAAAAATAATCCCGTGGCCAGGAGAAGCAGGAATGTTTCCTGTCTTTGACAAGTTGGGAGAGCAGTGCTGACCAGCTTGCTGGCTGGCAGCATATATACATGTACATATATAAATACAGGGTGTAGGTGGTTCAAAAACGAAGGGAGGGGGGGGAATAGTGATGTGTAAACAATAAATGCATCTGTGGCAAACTGGGCTGATCTGCCTTCTGCTACTTAATTAGAACGCTCTGTTCAGCACATACTGTGTCCCCAGTAAGCAATGCCTCCCAAGCAAATTGAAATAAGCATAATAAATCTTGCTTTTTTCCCCCTCCAGACATACAATTCTCTCTCTCTACACCCAATGTGTACATATGTAGGGAGAGAGAGAAGATAAAAAGAATAAAGTGGCAGGAAGAAAACAGCAACAGCCATCATGTTCATATTTTATCTCTCTGAGAAATTAGCTTTGCAGGGCTGTAGAGCTGATGACAGCCTGCACAAGGACAGAGTTTGGTGAATAATTCAGACACAGTAATTTTTAGATATATCTCACAACTTTGGAACTGTGCAGATCAGTTAACTGTACTTGCATATCTGAGAAGAAAGCAGCAAAATGGAAACCAATTCAGGTAAAAGTTTGAATGCACATTCATGGAAAGAAATGTATGCAGCAATATATATATGTATTTTCTCATGTCAATAATTTTATAACAATTATAATACATTTCAACACTAAAGATAAATCTTCTACCTTCTATGTCTTGCCTTTTTTTTTTTTTTTTTCCTGCATTTGACTCAAGTGGGAGCCAGCTGTAACACCTGAGTGGTTTTTTTTACAAGCCATAAATGCAATAACAAGGGGTTTGGGCTTCTCAGCATTAGTATCCTCGTGCTTTTCAAAATGGCCACACTGTAAAAGATGGTGCTCACCCAGCAAGGGAGAAAAAATATTGCTGTATTAAGGCAGAATAGTTTACAAAAGCAGTGAGAGACCTAAAGTGATACACAGCTTGTGTTTATAAAAATTCATAAGCATTTCAAGTGCACTCCTAAAGGAATCGAGTGGATGCTGCAACAAATTATTATATAATATAATTAAACACAAAAACCTGGAATAGCAAAATAGCATTAAGGGACAAATTTCCATTGCTGTAGCAGTGGCAGACTGCAAGCAAAGATCCCATTAGAGGTAATGGGAGCTGAAGTTATAATCCACTGTGCAGTGTCAAAAATAACATCCCTGTGGCTTTGGCTTAAACTGGCAGAGTTAAGGCAGCAACCCGATTTCTAAATCTCCCCATTGTGTGCAAACAGGAACCCTCATAATGTCCCTCTTTCCCTTCTCCCCATCAAGCACTTTTTTCTTTTTTAAATCACCTTTGAACACAAAGGAGAGAGGGAGAATCAGGCATGTTATATATGATTGTGCATTTCCTCTGCTTTTGTTGATATAATCAAACTTCTACTTCATTTTAGCATGGCTAACACTTGGAGCAAAGTGCTACCACGGAGAGTTCTGATGCTTCTCACTCTGCAGCCCTGGATAAATCACCTTTGGACTGGTGCAGACAGGCTGTTAGCACGGTGAAGGAAGCTGCTCCCCCTCTCTAAAATACCCTTTCCCTCCTGCAGACACAAATTGCACAAGCCTGTGGCCATGCACACCACGGGCATCCCCCAGTGCTATGGCTGGTAGCTGCATTTCTCACATGAAATTTGTCCTATGGGGCCACTTTGTAGCCCTCATGTTCCTATTACCTGCTGCCACAGGTTTTGCTGTCACTTAAGCTCTCTCAGAGTTCTGTCAGCTTTAAAACAGACTGGATGCCCAAACAAAAATGCTGCAGCCCAGCTCCAAACCAAACCTGTGGGCTTGGGCTGTCTCCCATCCTTCAATTACACCTGCCAGCTCCAAAATGCTGGAACGAAAACAATGCCCATGTGCAATCTGGGCAAATGTGCAGAGGGTTTTTATTCATAGTTCCTAAGTGTTTGGAGTAAGATGTTTGTGTAACTGCTGGAAAAGAGCCTTACCCGTGCTGGCAGAGGAGCTGGGCTCACACCTACAGGTCATGAGGAGGATGGACTGTGCTCTCTACAAACCTGCAGGTGACACCAGACAGGGGGGAGCTGGAAGGCAAGGCAGCCATTCAGGGAGAACTCAAGAAGATGGAGGTAAAACCATTAAAAACCTCACAAAGTCCTAAAAAGACAGATGTAAAGCCCAGAATGTGGCTGGACCAGTCCTGTGTATCCCCTCAAGGAGGGGGACTGGCTGGCTGGCCAGCAGCTCTGCAGAAAATAACCTCAGGGTCCTGATGGATGAGTATTGACCCCTCACTTGAACCCCCAGCCTAAATTTCTGTATTGCTCTCCCTTCCTACAGGCTCACAGCAAAGCCATCTTACACATACAATGCATTATCTGCTCTTCTTCTCCATCCAAACGTGGCAGGGAATTAATCCCATTTTAAGTCAAGGAAAACACACACACAGAGACATCTGCAGTAGCTCTGATGGCACCAACCACACAGCAAATTTGTGGCAGAAGAAGAATTAGAAAACAAAAACTACTGGCTTCCAATTCTACCTATTATCCATTGAGCCATGATGATTTTCCATGCAAACCTTGCCTTGCCTGGGACTGCTGTTGTGATGTGTTTTAACAGCACTGAGCACAGCAGCTTTCTGGCCTACAACTGATAATTCTTGGCGTTTCTGTAATGCAGATTATGGTAATTATTAATCATGTGCTGGTGTAGGAATAAATTATGTGTAATACACAAAATTATTCTGGTGCAGAGCAGCAAGCTCTAACACAACAGAAAAAATAACTTCTGGCAGAGTACGTGTAATAAAGTAATAATTGTCACACAAGCGATAAGCACTTGGACAAAGGGGTTTTTAGGAAAGAACTGGCTTTTTCATGAATGTTTGTACAGAATTTAGCACTATCCATAATCCAGCCTGTTACATAGTGTTGTGGTCCAAAGAAACTTTAGGCAAAAGAAAAAAAGAAAACATAAATACAAAATTTGAGACATATAAAAGCCTTTTCTCCAATACAGAGAGACAAAAAGTCTATTCATAAAGTAGGGGAAAAGGTTTGCTACATCTACACCTCTTCTTCTTTTCTGACCATCTTAACAGGGGAAAAAAAAAAACCTGATAATAATCAGAATGAAGATTTCTGAAACAATATTCAATAAAATCATTTAACTCTGTTTCCAATGCAACACATTTTTGGATTTGGCCTTCTGTTCAAGCCACTTTTATGCTCCCCTGTAAAAACTAATTGCAAGCATCAGTGTGAACAATAGGACAATAAAAGGCTTTTGAAGGTACTGTCCTGGCCTCAGCCATTCTGTCATATGTACAATTTCACAGACCTTCTTGTCCAGCAGATTCAAAAGCTCACTCCAAAAAATCTCTGTGTGACCTAGGCTTATCTCCCAGGGAGAATACCAGCAATCCACCAAACCTGGCAATTCTCTGTAGTGAAAGGGTCAAGTATAAAGTCATGTTTTACTTGAACTTTATTCTTTCCTGGAGAAAAAAAGGGTTTCAGACGAACTGAAAGAAGGAAGAAAAACTCCAGAGTAACCTGTGTACTAAGTCAGGAGGCAAAATCTATAAATATCAGCCTGAAAGGATGAGAGGATTCTCTGATCTTTTCAAAGATACTTGGGGTGGCTGTTCCATTTTCTGCACTGCTCCTGCCACCAACTGTCTATTAATTGTTGCATTGTCCTCTGCTGTTGCCTTTGGAAATATCTCTTAACACTTCCTATGCCTAAGGTTACAAGACACGAGCACAAATTACAAATTAAGGAATACAAAGAGGAGTTGATGGCAGAATCTGAACAAAACCAATGCTTATATAAATAACCCTTAAAAGGTTCAAATGCTGCCTCCAGTAAAGTAAATGGCAGAACAAGGCATTTCATCCCACTTTTTGCTACAGCCCCACCATTGTGCTTGAGAAATAAGCAAGAAATTCAGGTAATAAAACACTGTAAAACCCATCACCCTTGGGTTTTCTAGGTGGCACCTGCTAGAAGAGGTGCAATAATTACTGATTACTGGGGTCGCAGTGTCTACGACCACATGACAGCAAGGGTGACTCACATTCCACAGAGACAACTGCAAGGAAAATAATCTTTAGCTCTTGACTCTATTTTTAAGAATCTCTACAGCATCATTCACCATATTCTCAGCGAAGAGGCAAGCTTCTAAAATTGAAAGTCTTCGCAGACAACCATTATTCCCCTGGGTCATTTATACACAGGGCAACATTTGTCACACATCCTTTAGAGTATGCCACAATATTCAAATGTAGCTCTTAATATGCATGAGCACAGCACCCACCCAGAAAAACCATTAATTTCTCAGGACTTTAACATGAAGAGCACTTTCCCAGCAATGGCTTGGAACTGCTAAAGCTGTGGAAACATGTTCAGAACTGCTTTAATTAACTCATTTTGTCACCAAACAAAATTGCTGTTTCATCTTTTAATTCAGCAGAGGCCTACTGAAAAATTAATAACTTATTGTCTCCATTAAACAGAAAGAATGCACAAAAATCGTACCTTTTGATAAAGTCCTAACAACTGTACATCTAGAACTACACCACCAGTATTGCAAAGGTCCATTCTTTACTCAATTTATGTTTCAACACACATCCATGTCTTTTTTTTTTCAGAACTCACTTATTTTCAGTTAAATATAGAGAGGATGAAGGTAACTCTGTTCCCTGGAATTTTTAATAACACACAATATAAAGTGCCTTGAAATTTTTCCATATCAGAGAGGAAATAAACCAGAATTTTTAAAGAGGAGTTAAAAACTGATTTGATTCTTACACGTTGTACATTCCTGAACACAGTATTGTAGTTTTCAATAATAAATACTGAGATATCAAAGTCAAGGTGTGCCAGGCACTGCACAAACACAGAGATTGCAAGAACTGCCAATGTGAACAGGCAAATAAGCACATAGAGAGGGAAATGTGTGGGGTGATTTCTCCCCTGCCTCATTATCATTATTTATCATTATCAAAGCCTGTGGCTTCCTTGATCTGGTGGAATACAACGCCCTTTGTATTTAGGCTACTGAAAATAAACCTGACAGTAACAATCAACATATCTGTAACACAGCCCAGTGCCCAACCTTCCACATTTTATTATTTTAAAAGCATCAGGAAGCAGAGGAGAAGACAAGAGTATCAGCAAACCTCAGTGCTCATGGCATCACTAAAGCAAAGGGAGACAGGCGGTCAGACAACAAATATTAAATTAAACAGCAGAGATTCGTTCTCTACGCTGAAAGAGCTCCTTCTAAAAATGAAACTGTCAGATTTGACTATAAATGTTTGTTTATTATTGATCTTTGGGGGCCTGCAGTTGTTATGAAGTACTAGAGATTGCAAACTCCCTGTGTTTTGGAAATCAGGCATTGAGCATTCTCATAGCAAAAGACAGGGGAAATAATTCTTCTCTTTAAAAATAATAGTTATTTCATAGCTCTCTTTTTATCAAAGCTTCATTTAAAGTTTTTAGACTCTTTTTTATTGAAAAAAAAAGAGTTCTGACTCTGCAGGAAACACTCTCAGTACCAGGGAGGCAGCTTATAAATTATTACACAAACTTGGGGAAACCTCTTACAGTACAGGAACGTAATCTAGAAATAATTCAAGGAAACACATATTTAAAAAGACCAGGGGGAAAAACCTTCTCAAAAACAGAGAAAAATTACACATTAGAGCAAGCAATTCCACCACTTAGGCTGCATCTGCACAGAAAATGGGGCGGTGGCAAGGGCACTGGACCTGCCAGTGGGGAACCAGTTTGTCTGCTGGGCTGTGCAGAGCTGCTTGCTCCAAAACACACAGCATTTCTAGAGGCCAGCAACACACTGCTATGCCATTGCTGCTGTACATCATGCATGGAAAGTTGGAACAGAAATTAAGGAAGGTGCATAACTCCATTGTTCCATAACCACTCATAAATCTCATTGCACTGAGCCTGAGTCAGTTTTTTAAGGAGCTTCCTTGGCACACACAGACTCTCCAGGGAATGACAGCCTTTGGATAGGAGAGACCAGGACAGTGCTGCTGGATGGAGGCAAGAAGTGCAGGGGGATGAGATGGGCTCACTGCCCAGGCTCACCCAGAGCCTTCCACAGTGAATCAGGGACACTCCCAGTGGAAGGGGTGAATCGTTCTGCAGAGCAGGCTGGAAATGGAAAAGTGGTCTCCCATCACAGCAACACTCCAGCAGCCCCCTCCTGAAAATGGGAAACTGGAAAATAAAGGCAAGCATCCTCCTTTAATCCAGGGTGATCCTCACAATATGCACATAGAGGGGCCTCAGGTCCAAGCAAGTCCAGAAACACTGCTTGGGAAGGAAGTCAGACCAAGGAAGGTTGTGGTTCTGATGCCTTGGGTTTTAACTTTTATATTTTCAAACCCTGCAGTGCCCAGTGTGTAACTCTGAAGTTTCCTGTTCCCTGTTCATTGCTGCTCTCTGTGCTGGGCAGACACAACAAAGCCTCTCCAGGGCTGCTCTCCAAGGACACCCAGACTGTCCTGGGCCCAAAAAGTATAAACCAAAAGTCTCTGAGGGGGGCAAGCTGAGGGGAATTACATCATTAACTGAAGCTTTAATTGGAGAATTAACCCTGCTATGCAAATGAACCAAACCTATAAAAGTGTGAAGAACTCGTGCCCTGGGCTCCATCTCGGGGCCCATCTGGGCAGCAGCCTCTGGCTCCCCAGGGGTACCTTTGAAGGCCTTTCCAATAAATCCCCACCTTTATTCCCTTACTCCTGTCTGGCCTCTGTTTCTAGGAGGCTTCTCAAGGCATCAGTCCATCCCCAACACTTGGACAGCCTTTCAGCCCCCAGTGCCACAGACAGAGCCACCACCAGACACGCAGGGACCCTGTGACCCTGGAGGTCACAGCCCAGGAACGCTCACAAAAGGCATCTGTGGCCCACGAGGCAGGGGATACAATGCTCCCCAGGATGTCAATTGGAGCTCAGTTCTCCTCAGGAAGAAGGGAGCTGTGCTGGAAGGAAAGGAGGGTGACAGAAGAAAAGGAGGGTGACAGTGGCTGCATTCTCTGTTTTCACGTACATTATTCCCATTCAGCTGAAACGACAGCAAAGGCTGTGTGTGCAAAGGCTGCAGTAGAGTGAAATATGTAGCACAGGGCAGGAATTTTGTCTCTTTCCTATTTGTCATCTTTTTCTGCAGGTCTACAGATAGTGTTTTTCAGATGGGAACTGGTAGCTGATGCCATCCCATCTTTTGCTTTTGATTCCTGTAAATTTCTTTTGGGTTGAATTCTGATTTAGTAACTTGGCGTACTGTGAAATGACTACAGATTCCAGCTCTAGCCAGGCAAAAAGCCAAGGTAACTGTGCTGTGAGAGGCATGGGCCTTGGCTCTGCTCTTGAAAATTTAACACATTTTAACAATTGATTTTCAAATGAAACATGCCTATGTCACATCCAAACAGAGCAGTATTAGGTTTCCTCCATGCCTTGGTGCTGCTGAATTCAGTTGCCTCATTTGATCCTAATTGCAATAAAAGAAAAAGACAACTGGTTTCTCACTTAAATAAAAAAAAAAAAAAAAGGCTAACTGCTTAAAATGCATCTAGCAACAACCTGGGAGTCAGCACAAGCACCACAAAGTAACTGCAGCATGTACGAAGCTGTGAAGAGCACAGAAACTCATTTTGGTTGTACCTGCAGACCCAAAGCCATCTCTAAGTGCCGTATTCCCAAGCACAACAGAAGTAGAAGTTTGCCACGACACAGGGTGACTGCAGCAGAACTGCTCCAAGAAGCCTCCAACAGCCCAACCATGGCTGGGAAAACCAGAGCACTGCACATCTCTGGATGTTCAAGAGCATCTTACCAAAAAGCTCAGCAAGATGCCCCAAATCTGAATCAAAATTCACAAACTCCAGGGCTATTCCTATCATACTGCTGTTTCAAAAAGCAAAAAGCAAGATGACTTCTTTCTTCTCCTGGGCAGGTCTTCCTCACCCAGCCCCTGCCTGAAGGAACAGACAGTGCCCTCTCCCATCCTCATACCTTCAAATCCCACAGCTCCCACTGCCTCCTCAGCTTTCCTTTCATGTTTTCAAACACATCCATGACTTGCTGTGGACTGGGTATTCCCAGAAAAGAAAACACAACATTAACTATGCAAATCTCTTTTTTCCTGGAAAGACTTCACTACAAGTGCTATGTTCTTTCCTATGAGAAGCAACAACCTTAAAATACATTTCCCCATAGTGTATCTCATTACAACTACAGGAATAACCATCCTGTTTGTTCTGATCTTCAATATAGCTATAAATTCTAAATAGGGCATTAATTGTAAAGGCAGACACCGTGTGCAGTTGTGTGTATTTCAATCTTTTTTCAATTACCCAACCAATTTTCATCATCACTTAAAAAAAAAAAAAGCTTTATAACAAGGAGCTTTGGGTACTTTAGCCTAAAATGGCAAAGTTCAGATGAATAATTACAAATCAGGATAAATTGTGACTGCAGTATACATTCACAAAATTTTGCAGAACTATTAAGGCAAAAGTTACTGGAATATAGCATCACATGAAGTCCATATGCACTGATAAAAATCATATTAAAATAATATATGAGCAGTAGAACACAGAATGATGAAGGTCAAGAAAATAACAGTTGCTTTGATACAACTTAATGTGAATGAAACCTTGAAGAAGGGGATCCTTAGTTTAGCATTTCTTGTGTATTCTCTGTATCACACTTCTGGCACCACTTAGGAATAATATCATCAAATAATTCAAAAGTAAATTTTAGATACTACATAAAAGATTTGACAAAACATTACAGAAATTATCTTTCTAAGGACACTTACAAATAATACTACCAGGCTTTCTAAATCAAGCTTATTTTAACTTGATATTTTTCAGCATTGCTGAAACCAAAAAAATATATCAGGGTCCTAAAATAATATAAATGAAAGTGTGTATATCCAGATGCATATCTACTTTAATTTCATACATTAAATACAAAATATAAACAAAACCTCATATGGTGAAAAATCTACTGATTTCTAATACCAAGCAGCATAGATTACTTAAACCATTTAAGTATCTCTTAAAGTTGATTTTATTAGACATTTCATAGTAAAAGTGGGTTTTATACTATTTTCCCCCTAGAAAAAGGTAATTTTAGAAAATGATATCTTTTTAAAGAGTGGAATTACATAAAAATTAAGGTATTTTTACTATGCTTACAATAACCGAAAATTTATGTCTAGAAAGTCTGAACTAAACCTTTTTGCTGCCAATAAAAATATTCCCACACACTCCAAGTGTAGTGGAATATTTAGACTATCTAAATGGTCTGAAGTTTAATTTACTAACAAAAAAAGTACCAAAGGACCACTAAAGTTGCAGAATTTGTTTGCATAGCTGCCATCCCTAGAAATGGGACAGAAAATTGTTTCTTATCATAGAAAAGACTCACAGAAGGATTTAGGTGGGATAAGACCACCAGAGGCCACCTTGACCTCCTGCCTGCTCAGAGCAGGGTGTGTGGAGTGACCAGTGCAGATCAAACCTTTCACTCCTGAAGGAATCACAAGATGAAACAGAAGATTTATGTGTGCAAAAATAATTCTAATTTTGCCAATTAGATGCAACCAGCAGAGATTCTGAGCATTATTTGAGTATTATTTTCTCCATCTCTGCCAACTGCAAAGCTGTTTTTTGCCATAAATTAATTGGTCATCCATTTTTTAAAGCCCAGACATCACTTCCCATGTCAAAAACTCCACAGCAGCAACATGTGCTGATCCATATTACTTCTATTCTTAGAGGATAAAACAATTTGAGATCCAGGCAAGGTTGACAAAACAGGAATGTTATGATTAAAGCATCCTTATTCTCTTGTCCTAATTCCAGAGGCAGATTGTTACTCAAAGCCAAATGACTTGGATTTCCACAAAACATGGTGAAATCAAGAAGTTTCTCCCTTCCCAGCAGTGCATGGCAATTCAGTAAATCCATGTTAATGTCGTGCTCAGCAATTTAACCAAATTATTTATCAGCAAAACCTGCAGCCACAATTCCATGCATTATTCACTCTACACGAGTGGAATAAGGTCTGACCAGCTGTGCAGAAATACAGCCTCCAACAAATCAATTTGTGTTTGGACAGAAATGTCCCACTATTTCCTGGGGTAGGCAGAACAAAAGGATGCAGCAGGGCAGCAGCTTAAAGGTTGGATTTGGGAGGGAAACTCCACGACTGACATTTTCAAAGCCAGCTAGGGAAATGGAAACCTGTTTTGCCTCCATCTTAAAGTTAATTTGCCATCCAGGATTTGTGTTCCTTCTGCATATCTGGAATTCTACCCACCTAAAATCTCTGCTTACAGGCTTGGAAATAAGACTCTCTTCCATTTTCTTTGTTGCAAAGTTATCAATAAGACTCTCTTCCATTTTCTTTGTTGCAAAGTTATCAAGGGCCTCTTTCTTCTTACACTGTGTGGTTCATTAAAAAGAAGGAAAACTTTCATTTTCCTTATAATGGAAGTTGTGCCTTCAGAAACAACACATATCCCTGAAACACCCCTATGAGGAATCTGTTGATATCAGACATGTATTTCCCTCAGAAACACTCTCACAATGAAAGAGAAATAGCTTTTCATAAAAGAAACTAGAAGAACTTGAAAAGTAATACAAAACACAATAAAAGAACTTATTTGTAGCAGTGCTTTTCTGAAGTATCTATCTTTTTTGGAGATGTGTCATTGTTTCCTAAAGGGTTTGTATTGAAAACCCCTTCAAAAATACACAGCAGGTTTCTTTAGGGATTCTATCAGGCTTCATTTCTAACTGATTCTCCAGAAGTGTATATCTGAAAAGGAAAAATCCTGCTACACTAAACACTGATGTCAGGTGGCAGATGAGATCATCCACTCTAGCAGTGTGTTCATTTTGCATCTGAAGAGTATCCACTGGGGAGAATTCCTTGTTCCACTGCTAGACAAATAAACCTCTGCCCTCACCACACCCCCATCTTGACCATTACTGAGGGAACTGGGTGTGAAATGCATTTGCATTTCAGTAAAATGTATTTTTAAGAGCCTGATAATGCTGCACATGCTTGCTTGGACACACTACCCCCATTTTCATTCAGCATGGTAAAATTGGACCCTTTCCATTGCCCTGTTTTCACCACAAAATAATCCTTCCTATTTCCAAAGCTCCTTATCCTTCCTGTGAACCTTTATCTCAGCAGCAGGCTGAAGCACCAGGGTCTGCTAATAAGGAGAAAGTCCCTAGTGAATCCTTGTCTGGTTTAATCTTTATTTTCAGACCACTTCTTCTACAACATATACTAATTAATTAATTTCCACCTTTACTTGCCAAACTCTGTTCCATAACGAGCCAACCGCCGCTGTGACTCCTCTCCCTTTCTCCCTGACATCCTTTTCAGCATGTCAAAATTTCTATCGTCCATCAGAGCAGCTGGAATTTCAACCACGTTGCATCTCTGACCTGTCCCTCTACCGATAAAAGACAACTGCAGCTGCTCAGCACCTCAGCAGCCACCCCCTGAAAGCCTTTCCCATACAGTACACCAGATTCAGTCAAATCCCACTTTACTCAAACTTCTCCTCAAATTCCACTTTCTCATGCAAAAACTTATTTCTGTATTAGAAAAGGTCAAAAATATAAAAGGTTATAATATCTATTTTCCACCCCTGCTTAGATAACTTTATTGCTTCAGCTCAGAATATGAATTGGGGAAAATGATCTAAAAGAGCACTTGAGTAATTTCATGATTATACCAGAGATGTTTTCTCTCACCTTTAGGTAAGATGTTTCATTCAGCTCCATTATTCAAGCTTTGTCTGAGCCCTCACTTTTTTCTGTCATAATCTTCAGCAGACAAATCAAACGAGGTATTTCTCAAACTGCCTTTCCTGGAGCGCATCATTCCATTATAATTTTTCGTGGCACTGACACACACGTGGGTGCCATTTGTGCATATTCACCCTTGGGTACCTTACCTCGATACATTCCTGCACAGAGCAGGATTGCAGTTCATTGGGAAAGGCTGGAATGGGGCACTTCCCTGCTGTCCATGGGCAGTAAATCAGATTTCAATTCAGTGCCGTGCAATAATCAAGAGAGACATCTGCTGGCAATAAAAGCAAAGGGCACCCATCAAAGCACTACACACTTAACTACGTGGATATACACTTAGCCATGAAAATGAACCATTCAGGGCTCATTAGAAACACCCAATCGGCTGAAATCACAAATTTGCTCTCATTACACCCTCTCCCAGGTGCATCCTGTTTCGTTTGTGATGTGTTTCCTCTGGTTTTGTTGGATCTCCTTTGCTGCTTTAAGCTGCTTCACAAATGTGGTCAGTGGGAGGGCTGCAGCTTAATACACGAGGTGTTTATTTTCAAAAAGGATCACACATCTTGTTCAAAGCTGTGCTCTGAGTGCAAGGTATTTTATAAATACGAGTCCTATAAATTTAGCAAATCAATGAGAGGATGCCATCCATTAACTAATTAGTCCATAGCAATTAATTGTAAACGATCAAGCTTTGATGATACCTTAACTAACAGCACCCACAGCAATGGCAGTGGCACCAGAGGAGGTGTGATCACTGGCACAGCTCCAGGGGGATGAGAACCCAGCCAGCCTTCCAGTGCTGGAGCTATTTCACTACAATCAGGACAAAGATTATTTTTAGACAACTTTCATGTGAGCTATAAAGGAAAAAGGCTTCTTAGACAATGCCTTGAGTGATACTTGGCCACAGCCTTGTTAGCTTGGTTTGGTTTGGCCTGTGGCTTAATATTCATATTTTGAACTTTATCAAGAGCCAAGGAGGAAGAAGTGCCACAGGTGTCCAGCAGGACATTTCAAATAAACAGGGAGGCACACCATACCCCACTGCCAGTGCAGTGCTGCTGGTGCAGCTGCCTCACATTTGATTCTAGCCACTTCTTAAATGTTCCAGCCTCTTTTCCCAGCTCTCAAGCAATGCCTTTCAGCCCTGCTCAGGGAGGGATGCTTGTTCCAGCATCCCCTGCAAGGTGGGAGATGGCATCCATGAGTAACAGCTGCTGCTCCCTCTCCAGGATTTAGCCTTAGGTCCTAGGAAAACTCTTGTGATCAGATTTCCCTTTTTTTTTTTTTTGGAATACACCAGATTGCACATCATACCTGATCTTCAGAAAGCAGCACTCTGGAGGGGTGCCTTATGCACCTGACAGGACATCTCTTCAACAAGGTCCTCCTTGTGCCCTCCATGTTCTTGTTTCTCCCTCTAGGTCATTTTCACAGACAGTTCCCCCTTTCATATTTCTGTGAATGTGTAGCAATAGCCAGCAAGTCTTCACTGTATTTTCCCTCCCTCTACCCCCAAACATGGGCCTAAGTTAGATGATCTGTTCACATTTTTGCTACTATTTAGTCCTTAAAGCAAGGAAACAGCAGAGGTGCCCCAGAATTAACTGAAAATTCATCTTTCTTTGTATTAGGGCACCATTGTCCAGATTAGTTAGTTGCAGTGATAGGAAAACATTTTTTCAAGAGTCAGCAGAAAATTTACTGTAACACACCTGCCTAAAGAGTAAAAAGCCCTAGAAATACTAATGCTTCAGGGAAAATATATTTCAAGCAAAGTTAAGCCAGTAACAAAGTTAAACAGTCAGCATACACCAGTTGCTATTCCTGTTTATGAACTACACATCTTGTTTGTACACTTGAATAAAGCAGCCTTAATAGGCTTCAAAGAAAGTGCTACTTTTCTCATAATTTCTCTTCATCAGTGCATGGCAGCAGGAGGAGTGAGCAAGAGCATTGCACTGAAACACTAGAATGACATTTCTGCTCTGATTCAGCCACGCTGTGTGATGAAAATTACTCTTAATGAAACTCTTTGTACCAGTAGAATACAGTTTCAACTGCAATCACTGTGCTCTTATGTTTGGCACGAGGCAGTCTCCATTATTCTTAGTCAATGTAAGTAGCAAAGATTGCACTTGCTGATATGATTTCACATTCCTTGATAGGACACTGAAGACTCCCACCAGTGGATCAGAGATCACTCACATTTCATTGCTCCTCTAATTAGAAACCATCTACATCTCCAAACTGCAGCACTTCTAATCCTGAGGATAACCAGGATAAACTGTCTCTTACAGTAACAATTGAAAAGTGTGGAAAAAAATCTCACTTTACATGCCAATAATACTCACACAGTTCTGAAAAAACATTACAGAATGGTGACCCTTAAAGAAGTGGTAAGCTTTTAGCACAATGCTTAGTCCCTAATTATAGTGTAAAATTGTTAAAGAACAAATCTTACAGACCCATGAAAAGGCTTTTTTTTTTTTAATGCCTATTTGAATTAAGTTATGAGCATATGCATATTCACTGTGAAATCCATATGAATTTTAGAGGCATAAAGCCTCCCAAATAAATTTTGAGACCTATAGATCACACCAGCATCTGAAAATGCACAGATTTAGGACAGTGTCAACTCCCAACACACAAAGAAAAATAATTGGGTGACAATTCAATTCAAAACAGGAAAAAACAAAATATGCAACCCATTTGAATACTGCTAAGTAAACTTTATTACTGTCAATGCCAGTAGTGCTTATTGAGCCAAGATGCAATGGTTCTACAATAGCAATTTCAAAAGGTGCTTGGGAATGTGGCATAATAACAGCCAGGAGCAAGATGTGAGCCTGCCTTCAGGACTATTCATGGCATGGATTGGGATCTCTTTAATTTTTTATGTGGTGAATTGTGCCTTTTTTGGGCAACCTCACCTGCTGAGATGACTCATTTCAGCAGCATTGAACCCAGACCTCTTGTCTAATGCTCGGTGGAATTCAGCTTTCTCATTTCACAGGGTGTCTCATTATTTCCTTTAAATTGCCAAGTACACAACTGAAACAATGTAGTCTCCTGAAAAGAGAAAGACTATGAAAAATTACATTTCAGAAACGAGGTCATCCTAGAGATATATTTGGAGACAACCATAAGGGTTTGACAAAGACTCATGTTTAAAGAAAAAGCACGCATCATTAACCCAGATGCACAAATGGAATTTGAGTTAGAAACACAGCTAATCTAAGTATTTATCTGCTCAATTAACAAGCAGATGTTACTCTGCTCGACCAAAATAATCTCATTCCTTCTCCATCACCCTAGACACACTCATGCAGAAGATAAAATGCATAAACCCAAGGAATTTCAAGAGAAATTTCCAGAAAGCCTTCAGGTAGATCAGTTTTTAATGCAGCTTTTATTCCCTTTATGGACCCTGTTCCACTTTGTCTGGCAAAAATGTACCATCTAAACCACTCCTGAAGCCACCAGATTCCCAATCCCAACACTGCAGAGAAGAACAAGACATAACAACAAAGAGGAAAAAAAACCTCAAAACACAAAAAGGTTCCCCAGTTAACAGACTTGAATGCCTTTAAGCAACTCCTGTCTTCCAGAAAACATCTTGTTTCTTACCTCCTATTGTGTTCTTCAAATAAGGCAGGCATTTTGAACTCAGTGGCACAGAAATCATCAGAGGGAGGCAAAGTCATGGTTCCTCCAATTTGTGTGATTGAACACACCATAAACACTGCTAAGACTGAAACAACAACACTGAAAAATAGTTTGATTTATACCTTCTAACCAAAACATCTTCTTCAGATCCTAAAAAAGGCACAGACTTACCTGAAGAGAAAATTAAAAATTCATTTCTTACACAGTCAGTTCTTTTTTTGCATTTCTGTTAATCAGTCCAAATTTCTATTTCAGGCACTAAGTCTCTGGTTAATTTTGTATTTCAACTGAAAATTCATCTCTTAAAAACTTTTTAATTAGCACTTCTTTCAAGTTGTATAATTGTTAATTAGTTGCTCTCTGTCAGTTTTAAGTTTGCTGGCAAAGTGCTCTGAGACTTTATAAATAGCCCACTTCATCCTGGTTGGCAGTACTGTAATGTGACACATGTGGCAGGCCAGACACCCATCAGGGAAGGAAGTGGCATCATTCTGAAATCAATTTTACTGAGAAATCCTACAGGTTACGAACTGAAACCAGGATGAACGCAGTAACAATAATTACATGTTACTCATAGCAAATAATGTAGATTATTGTGGTGGGTTGGCCCTGGCTGGACACCACCATTCTACAACCTCTACCATTTCCTTCCCCAGCTGGGCAGGGGAGAGAAAATATGACAAAAGGCTCATGGATCAATGAGGGTGGGGAGAAACCCCACACCAGTGAGTGCCATGGGCAAAACCCCCTCAGCTGGGGGAAAATAATGCCACTCATCCTTGGCTCAGCCTTGGCCAGCAGCAGAGCCATCCTGAAGCCAATGGCATTGGCTCCATCAGAGATGGGAGAAGCTTCTAGCAGCTTCTGCCAGTAGCTTCTCTTCTTTCCAGCTACCAAACCCTAGCCATATAAACCTAATGCAGTTATTAAAATTACTATAATTTCTATTATGTGCTGTGGTAGAAGTCACACATCTAAATTGGGATTGCATCGAACAGCACCAACTCATTTTCTAACAGAAACAAGGGACAAATCAGAGGCAGGGCAATAGTTCAGACACATAGCAGGATTCTTCTCACTAAGAAAATGTCACAAATGTGAGTGACAACAAGCACAAGGAGCAGAAAGGAACAAGGGGAGCAGGAGGGTCACAGCTCCCTGCCTGCAAACACAGGTGTTGGGAGTACAGCACACCAGCTCCTGCAGAGATTTCTCAAAGCTCTTCCCCTAAAAAGGAGAGGATACAGCAATTTTTGCTGCAGAATCCAAATGACAGGCAAAAAAGGCTGGGAATTTGGGAGCTGACATCAGAAGTTGGTATAAAACACATTGTTGGACCAAAAAGGGATTCCAATACAATGAAATCAGCTATAAAGGACAGGAAAAAAGACAACTCAGCTAAAAAAAGCTAAACTAAAAAGAAGAGATGGCAGCCTATCCATGCTCAAACAAGAACACAATTCTCAACTGAGTGCAACAATGTCATTTATTAGTATACATTTTAAATAACACATTAGATGTTAAATCCAAATTTTTGCTATAAATTTCCATGACATGTTAGCAATGAAAATCTGAGGGTTTTTTAAACTGACATAAAAACTTATCATAAAAGGGGAGGAGCTGCAGCTTTTGTGGCTTTTACTCAGAACAATCTGTGTGAAAACATAAATTCACACACACACACTCAGCACGTCTGAGTATCAGTAGTAATTGATATTAACACTGCAGTCTAGCTACTACTGCCAATAATATGAGACTTCATCATTTCAATTCATTATCCTTAATTTCTCTCAACAAAAAAAGTCTTTCAAAGAGCTTTTATGTATGTATAGTGGCTGGAATACTGCCACTACAGACTTTGCTGGCTAGGTAAGTAAAAGATTTGCTTCTCCAAAACGAACACTCTCACAAGCTCTTCAAATACCAGCACTTAAATACACAGAGATGAACGTGCTAAATGTGACAAGTTGCAGCACACTAACAAGTGTGTGTTTGCCTCCCTCTACCGGATCACACCTGTGTAGCTGTTGGCCTTACTGCAGCTGCTGGCCAAAAACCACACATGGACAACTTTTGTCTCAAAACTCTGATCTTTGTATCATTCATGGTCACCCCATCCATATGTAGAACCCAGGATTAAATGTTCCCAATTTTGGTAACAGATTGTCAATGCCAAAGGTGAGGGCAGGTGTTTGGTGTGAGTGTAACACTGTATAAATAAGGCAAATATAACTTTGTTAAAAGCAGAGGAGAGGTTTTCTCACATAGCACAACAGTCTTGATGAACAGAAAAGAATTGTGTGAAATTCAGCCAAGGCCAAAAGGTCCTGCAGCTGGGGAGGAATAACTCCATGCACTGGTACAGGCTGGGGGCCAAGCTGCTGGAAAGCAGCTCTGTGGAAAAGGACCTGGGGGTCCAGGTGGACAAAAAACTGCCCATGAGCCAGCAGGGCCCTGTGGCCAGGAAGGCCAGTGCTCTCCTGGGGTGCATTAGGGAGGGCATTCCCAGCAGGTCAAGGGTGGTGACCCTGCCCCTCTGCTCAGCCCTGTGAGGCACATCTGGAGTGTCCAGCCCTGGGCTCCTCAGGACAAAGAGAGATAAGGAGCTCCTGGAGCGTGTCCAGTGGAGGGTAACAGAGATGATAAAGGGACTGGAGCACCACTTATGAGGATGGACTGAGGGAGCTGGGCCTGTTCAGCCTCCAGGAGAGATGTCTGAGAGGGGACCTCATCAATGCCTGTCAGTGTCTGCAGGGAGGGGCCAGAGCATGGACCAGGCTCTTTTCCATGGTGCCCAGCAACAGCACACGAGGCCATGGGCAGAAACTGATGCACAGGAAACTCCACCTGGACATGAGGAAAAACTTCTTTATTGTGCAGTGACTGAGGACTGGAACAGACTGCCCAGAGAGACCCTTGTTATCAGACTTCTCATCTGCTCAGTGTTTATTTCAAATATGTGTGTTCCTGTACAAAATGTGCAACCTGTACTGGGATTGTACTGGCACTGGAATTTTAATTACATAAGCACACTGCAGGTAGCACAACATGCACCAACTCTAAGGCAGAGCACACTCCCTTAACAGTGCGCATTAAAATAAAATACTGAGTGACTCCTGCCACTATTTTACTGTCCCTTCCACTTTTCAGGGCACTGGCTGTCACTCTGGTGACAGCTGGCACCTGTAGATCTGCTGAATTTCAAAATATTCACATCAGTATTGGCTCAGAGCACAGAACACTGCAGTTGAAAGTACACAGAAGTTCTGCTTCTAGAAAAACATTTTATTTTTTTATTCAAAGGAAGGCTTTAAAAATGGAATTTACTCCAGAGCACACAGCAGTCCCATAGGGGCTGTATATTGTTGAAGTCCACTCAAGGCTGCATTAGTAGTGCAGTGGGTTTTTCACATCATTTTAAGTGCATTTATTGATCCTGACTAGCCTCCACAGCCCCTGCAGTTATCAATCCTTTATCAACAGCACAGGTACAGCACCTCTCTTACTAGGGTTATCTAGAATACCTCAAATCAGCTTAAATCCATCCCAGAAGTCTTCCTGCTAGAAGCCCGAGAGGGTCTTTTTGGCCTGTTCTGAGCTCCACAGAAGCAATCAGCAATGCCCTCCCTTGCTGCCCAGGGCTGGAGGAGGAGTGTCATATTTAATGAAAGGATAAAGAAATACAAACCAATCAGTATTAGTTACAGGTCTCATGCTCAAATACAAACAAAAAGCAATGGAAAACTTTGGGGATTAGGGAAACACCTATCCTGCCAAAATTCCCACAAATAATCCTCATCATCCTGAACACCAGATATGCAGAGCATTAGCTATCCATGAGCAACCACCTGAAGATGGATTTTTCCCTATTTTCATTACCAACATCCTTCCCTCGTCAGTATCTGGCTTATTTCAACTACAGCCTGAAGATAAACCTCTAAAAGTTAATACTTTTAGGACAGCATCTTCCTCGCTTCTTTTAACCAACTCTGCTTCCAGAGCCTGGCGCACCCTTTGAAATATCGCGGTCCTGGCCCAGAAATAAAACCGCAGGGTGAAAATACCTTTCCACAGGGAAACTGGGAAGACGCTGAGAGAGGGCTCGGGGGAGAGGGGACAAGGGAGGAAAAGAAACTGGGCAGCCTCCGGCTGGAGCGGACGATGCCGAGCCCAGACTGGGCGGCTCTCGCGGCCGGGGCGCCGCGGGGACAACCGCGGGGGCAGTCCCGGGGAGCCTCGGGGACATCCGCGGGGTCAGTCCCGGGGAGCCTCGGGGACATCCGCGGGGTCAGTCCCGGGGAGCCTCGGGGACATCCGCGGGGGCTGTCCCGGGGAGCCTCGGGGACATCCGCGGGGGCTGTCCCGGGGAGCCTCGGGGACATCCGCGGGGTCAGTCCCGGGGAGCCTCGGGGACATCCGCGGGGTCAGTCCCGGGGAGCCTCGGGGACATCCGCGGGGGCTGTCCCGGGGAGCCTCGGGGACATCCGCGGGGGCTGTCCCGGGGAGCNCAGCTACAGGAGGAGATGTGCGAGCTTGGCATCCGCCTTAAGGAGCTGGAGTTGGCGGCGCTCATCGGCGACGGCTTCGACGCCAGGCAGTGTGCGTGCCCATCCCGCCGCCGAGCCGCCGGCGCTGCCCGCCCCAGCGCTGCGCGGGGCGGTGGAGGTGCGGGAACGCGGCACCGCCACCGCCCGGCACAGCCCGGCCGCGGGCGCAGCAGGTCCCCCCGGCAGTGACCCCTAACGGGATGTGCGTGGGGCGGGTTTGGGGTATCTCCGCCCCGCAGCGCCGTAGAGCCAGCCCGGGGACCCGGCAGGGGCAGCGCAGGTGCGTGCGGGAGCACGGGGGCGCAGGGAGAAAAGCCATTGTCCCGTGTCAGCTACCACTGCTCGTGGCTAGCCGGCCGAGGGCACGAATTAGAGGACTCACAAAAACTGCGGGTGTAGTCACTGTTGCACAAAGCAACAAAAGCCCCAAAGTCATTAAGTGTCAACAAAAAACCCAACGCAGGCACCAGTCAAGCGAGAGGGAGTTTGTACATGCGAAATGTACCGACTCATAATGAGCCCCTGCGGCTGTACATCAGCTTTGATGTAAAATAAAGGCCACAGATTTTAATGCCTTCCAGTTGGAGGCGTTAAAAAAACCCAAAACCAAAACATGCCTGGCCCCCGCAAAAACCCAAACAACCACCCAAAAGAAACCACCAACTGATCAAATATCTCCAGTTAAATTATAAGTGAGCTCGGCATTCTAATTTTAAAACCTGCTAGCCATGAAGAAAATGCAGGAAATAAAACAGGTCAGCAGATGATGATGGTACTCAGAGTTCCAGTGGTGAGGCCAACAACTGTAAGGACACGATGCTCCTCATATCCTGCAAGGCCACAGGCTGCCAGTCAGGAAACTTTCAGGAGTGCAAAGGTTACAAGAACACAGGAAAAATGTCCATCAGAAATATGAATTCAAAAGAAGATCTCAATAGAAATTCTGATTGGTAGTTTGCATAGATTTTTCCCTTCGTTTCAGCAATACACACCTCTTTCCACTTTTAATACCTTTTATTTTGAGAAACTCTAGTTTTCAGTTAATTGCTAGCCAAGGCATTGTAAGAATTATTAGTTTGCTTAATACATTATTTTTTTTACTTGAAAGTATTGTAAATTATTAATGACATCACTAATGACAAATTATATTTCATTCCTGTTTAGATAAAATTCTGAAGGCACTGGAAGAAAAGAAGATACAGAGCATGAAAGCAATGCAGAACCTGAAGTAAAGGCCACCAACATACAGAGGATTATTTCAGCTGGATATTCTCTCACTGTATCTCTATCGAGTGTTTTAATGGGTCTTTAATATTGAATTTTTACTCACTGTGCGCTGTTCTCCTATCAAATTAAAAATATAGCATATTGTTGACTTTTTTTGTGTATTATTTGTCTGGTACTGGTGACTGATAACACTACTGAGTATTTTGACTTTATTTTTTTCTCCAATGACTTTGTGCAGGAAGTGTTTTCTTCAGAAACACTAAGAAATTAACACTGTTGTTGTCAGGATTCCCAGCAGTCCATATCTGTAGCTGGGAAACACAGAAATGGCAATACAAAATATGGTTGAGCTTTGTTTTGTTTTCATTCTGAGTATATTAAGTGCAATTTTGAGTATAGATATGGTCCAAAGTCCTAAGCCTCTAAACCAGCTTAAAAAATCTACTTTCATGTTAACATAAAAATCTATGTTCAATCACATTGTATTCCTTTATTGTCTTCAGTGTCCCACAAAATTACAGCAGTTGTGGCTTGAGCTGGGTTTTAACAGAGCAGTCATATGACACTGACTGTCAGCTGACATTTTACTATTATTTTAGGAGTAACAGTGCTTAGGTTAAAGCCTGTGGCAGTTCTTGAACTGACAACATCCTTATGTTTGGAAGGCACTTCCTTTCACGAGGGAAAATGGATGGAGGCAAGATTTAAGATCTGGAGTGCATTTAGCATTCAAAAAGCAATGCCACACATGGCATGGAGAATAACACCACAAAGCAGTAAATAGGCTCATCAGACTGATAAAAAGATACCAATTGCTTTTTCCTATTCCACTTCCAGAGCAGTAGGTGGCAGCATAATAATAATTATAAAT
>VXAC01003809.1:0-10260 GCA_013399225.1 Rhipidura dahli
CAAGGCAACACTTGATAATTGATTTTCTCTTATAAGCATGAAAATTCATTAAGGCTTATCCCATATTTCAATTCCTTTGCCAAATTCTTAGTCAGATTCCTTTGCCAGATTCTTAGTCTGTTTTTGCTTCCCCAAAATAAAGTCCTCCTTTGTGGTAGTTTTCGTTTTTCCAGCCTATCTGGAATGTCCTTATTACTGTCCTATGGGTTTTCACCAAAAATGCTCAACACCTTTCAGAAGGACTATGCTCCAAGCAAATACAATTCTCTTAGTACTTCTGCTAAGGCTTGCTGAAACAGAGTATTAGTCTTTTCTCCATCCCTGTACAGTGTTGGTTTTTCCCCAGCAGTCTTACAAAGCTTCATAGCTGCCAGGCTGCTTCAGACTTTGCAGAGTCTGGAATGGCACCGTGGTATTGTCCACCCTGTTATTTCCACCAGGTGATTGTTTTGGGCCCTAGTGCGTGTTCAGAGTCTTCCTTTGTTCATCCTCATCTGCTGGAATAAGAGGCATGCTACCACAGGTAGCTGTCCTGCAAATAAGAGGACCAATAAACTTTGGTACTGCTGGTATGGGCCCTAACAGTAATTTTTGTGCCCCTGAAGACCCTTCCTGTTCAAAATCAAGCCATCTGAAAGCTTCAGGGACGCTCAGAGTGCTATGGTCCAATGCACTGAAAATGCCATTTCTGATCCCTGACTTCTTGTCATTCATGACAGAGACTAAACTAATTTTTGCATTGTTGTAGTTGAATGTTAAGGTTTAAAAGTTTAAATGTTCCAAGTTAAAAGTTGTAATGTTTAAAGTTTAATTGTACCTTTGAAAGTTAAGTGGGTGAATGTTCAGAGATAATGAGTTAATTTTCAAAGTTAATTATCAAGTTTTGAAGGTTTTAAATACTTTGAATGTTATAAAGTTTAATAAATAGTTCACATTGAAAGCAAAGGGGAGAGTGCCCAACCCCCTGGCAGATATTAAAAGACCACTGGTGCCCAAAAGCTAAAATTAGTAAGCAACGGTTGGGTCTGTCACCTAGATGTATCCAAGGCGGCATACTAATGAGGCACCTTCCCGCCAATGTAAATGAGCCAAATTATACCCCTAGACAACACCACCTGATTGGCGGGAGGGACCTCCTCATTAATTAGTATGCCCAATAACATCAGGCCTAAGGGGAGGATACATCGACAGACCCAACCCATCTAAATCGGGCATAAAAAGGGCTTCCCCAAGGAGGAGGGGGCTCTCTGCAGCTGTCATCCACAGGGTGCACGCAGTGAGTCTTGCTCGTGTGCTGGCTAGCAGCATAACTGAGCTCGAGCCAGGGCATTTGGCCTCGAACCTTTTTAAGGACCCTCTTTAAACACCTCCAAGCCTTAAGCTTGTAGGAAGCCCGGCTCGGATAGAGCTCCTCCGGGCTGCCGGCGGCGGCCCTGGCCTTCCGATCACCCACCGGAACCAAAGCTTTTGTGCCTATTTTTGTTTTTCTCCTTTTTCTTCCTTTTCGGGGATTCCTGGACACGGCAGGGATTAATAAACATCTTTTTCTTTCAACCCTGTCGTGAGAATTGTCCTTATTTCCAACACTTCTGATCCCTGACTTCTGCTCTTTGTCCGGTTACTGGAGCTGAGCCCATAGCAACTGCAGTGGCGAATGTGAATAGTTTAACAGATCAGCCTGACGATGTGTGTGACTATTTCAAAGTAGACAGTTGTCTGGACATGCTTGGCATTGTTAATTGCTGTTTTATATGCCTAGAACGGATGTTGTGCCTCAGAGCAGCAGCCTGTAGAAATAGAAATAATTAATCCACCTGCAGTATCCCAAGAATTGCCTGCAGGGTGTCCACAGAGCCCCAGGGCTCCATGCTGCTCCCATCAATATCTGGCTGTGAGGATAACATGCTTATAAATTGCAACCAATTTGAGGCACC
The DNA here is from genome assembly GCA_013399225.1 of Rhipidura dahli. Classification (NCBI taxonomy): domain Eukaryota; kingdom Metazoa; phylum Chordata; class Aves; order Passeriformes; family Rhipiduridae; genus Rhipidura; species Rhipidura dahli. Next base: position 1,935 of record VXAC01003809.1, read on the forward strand.
CACACTGAAATGCAGTGCTTAAAGTGAAGAGAGAGGAGGGCATAAAGGGCAGTGGGGAAAGTCAATTTAAAAGGATGAAGTTGCTCTTGAACTACTTGATTTGCTTCTTTCTTTAGGGGTGAATTAGATTGAAGGACAGACCCTACAAGCCTATTGCTAGTGTACGTCAGCACAAGCTCTGACCCTGAACCTCCACAGTTCAAAAGCTTTTAAGGTGTCTAACCCCCCTGCCTTTCCTCTGGTGTGCTGTAGCTACGTGATGTGTACACAGGACCAGCTGTGTGCTCAGGATTGCTCAGCTGTTGGGGACAACTGTGTGCATCCTGTGGCACGGGCAGGTCTCCTCATGGGTGTGCATTGCGGCGTGTTACCTGGCCCTGCCACTGCAGTACAGCATCAAAGCCTGTTCTCCTGCAAGGCCACTGCTTTGTTTTCCCTTGACCAGATGAGGGTTGTCTCCCTAGTCATGGTCCTGAGGCAGTAGCAGCAGGCTCTCCTATGTTTGAAGGATCAGCCCTCTGTTTATTTTACCTGTTCTGTGGAGTCATATCTGTTTTTGTGTCATTTTTGTAGGTTTAGTTAATCTTTATGGACCATGGAGGATAGATTTCACCAGCTATGAAGGACAAATTATGAGATGATTAACTAATGTGTGTGTTAAGATTAAAGCCTGTGCCTTACTAATAGCATTAATAGTTTTATTTCTATTTCTTGAATATTCTGATTTCAGACAGCTCTTCAGCTTGTATGAGAGGAACTGTTTTGTAAAAGCATATAAGAAGAGGATACAGGGGTCTCTCTTGAGCCTCTCAGCTAACATGGGTATACCAACTGAAATAATTGTTTTTATGTATCCATAACAGACGTAGTGCTAGACAAAGCAACAAACTGATTTTAGCTTTACATGTTGTTTTTGCAAATATAAAACTCAATCTCATACTCCACCCACAAAAAGATGTTAGTCCTTGTCAAAAAAAACCTGGAAAATAAAGGAAATCATGCTGTTATAATTTTTACTAGTTGACAATTGTTTTTACTTATATAGGATAGAGAAGCTAGAGGTTGGAGAAATAAATGGGAATCATTATTTGTATAAAACCGATGAGCTGGAATTCCCACTGACTCTATTTCATTTACATTTCTTTCCTCCTCTTTTATTGCCCATTGTTTCTACATTCAAAGAAAAGGCAATGTAGAATGAAATGCTGCTAGTTCTGTAAGAAATACATCATCCAGACCACAATGGATTAGAGGGACTATTAAGCGATGCATGCTGGAAAAAGCAAGTAATCTGCTGAGAAGTAATTTTCCAAGTCTGGCATTTTTCACTGACTGCATATTTTAAGAGGTACCTCATTATTTAGGTCTCCTATAGGTTAGCACGCTTCTCTCTTTATTGCAAATATCTTTAGTGGAGAGGTAGCCTAGATTCAGACAGTACATATTCCTCTTCCTGCAACTTAAGGTAAACTTTGATGCCTTGGAAGCACTTTCATTAACTGATTTTTTCTCATAGTTTCTGTTGCTCCCTCTGTGTCCTTCTTTCCATGGAAATTCAAGTCAGGGGTCCAGTTTGTTGTGCTGTTAGTTTAGAATCATGTTAAGTCAGCTTCTGTGTCCTGACCTACACATCATCTCGCTGCTTCCCTCAGTCATCCAGAGGAGACAGCCACAAAGCTGTTCTTTGGTTCTTCTTCTGTGTGCTGATTTGCCACTAATGGAGGTGTGTGGTGGTGTGCTCAATTCCAAGCCAAGTGTTTTCCCATGATTACTGCCCTGCCAGCCCAGCCGTCTGCCTGCACCTGCTCTGTGTTCAGGCTGCTGTGCTCCTCCTTCTGAAGCTTCCATTAAGTGTACTTTGTCAGAAGCTTTTTGCATCCATGGTTTGGAGCAAAACTGCAAAAATGTATTTGGGGGCGGAGAATGAAAAGAAGGTGAAGGGTACCTCATCAGTCTTAATCAACCTGCTTTGGTCTGAGCCAGCTCCAATCAGCCAGAAGTGGTAGCTTTTCCTCTCTTTCACTCAGTATAACTCACTCACAGCAGGTGTGCTGGACATTCAGTGTACCACTTATTAACAGTGACTGGGCCAGGCTGTGACCTTTCGCTGCCTGCATAAATTATACAGCCAGGTCTCCAGGTGCAACAAAAAAGGGAAGTTGCTCCTCTGCTCCAAACTTCCACACTGTGTTGGAATTGGCTTTAGACAATCAGTTCAGGGAGATCATGGCAAGAAAGCTTAAGGGCCCCTACTGAGAGAATGGGCAGTAATTTTGCTCTCTCTGTGATGTTATTCTTGTGAGAACAGTCCAGCAGCACTGTCAGTTCCCAATACAGTCAGGTGTGTAACACAAGTGTGTTCTAGACAAATATACATGCCTCAGTGCTTTCCTCCATCTTCTTTGGAGACAGACAAGGCAACTGCCTTATTCCTGCTGTTACTTTAGGCATTCCATCAAGTCCCTCCCAAATCAAATCTCTTATCAAGATGTGGAAGGTGGAAGCAGGAGGGGCAGGCTTTAAACCCAACTCACAGCTACATCAAAAGCACTGGGCTATCTCAGCATTGTACACTACATTGTACATTATTTTTACCAAGAAACAGAAAATAAGTTTGGGATCACAGTAAAGGAATCACAGTGAGGGATCTCATGAAGAAGTTTCTGTGTACTGTCTGGTGTTTCTCACTGTAGAATCATAGGGTGTCACTATGCAGTGTGGGGAAAGACAGTCAGTGTTGTTCCTCCCTTCTGCAGCTCAGAAGCCCTCTGGAAAATTCATGCCATGACACCTGTACCTATTGTTATTGGTCTCTTACTTTCGAAAGTATGAAATATGTAAAAAATTTTGAAGGAACAGTTCAGCCATGGTAGCCCCCCAGGACGGCTCCTTCCCTGTCTGGTGAGGCCCAGCACAGTTACTGTGTTTAATGGGCATAAAAAAGCAGGAAGTGACACAATGGATGAAAATCAAATTCTGCCCATAAAGAAGTGGTTGAGCATAAAGCCATTTCTAATGGTGTATTAGATCAGTGTATATGTAAAACTGTATATCCTTGGAAAATCAAATATTGTTTCTGTAACTGGTGAGAATTAACTACACAAAAATAAAGGAATTACTTGAATTGTAGCATTAGATGGATCCAGAGTATTTTCCATCTACACAGCACCCAGTTAAAATCATCCTTCAGTACTAACAGTGAGACAAAAAATCACTCAAAGGTAGTATCATATGACTTCTGTTGTTGTAAATTGGGGATTTTTTCCATTATTCTTAATTTACTGGGTGAGAAAGAACCAGTGCATCAGTGTTGCTTTCAGATTTGGTGACAGTGAGTCTCTTCCTGCTTTCTCTTCTTTTTCTCATTTCACACGACTCTCAAGCAATATTAAAAGAAGGATTGAGAGAACATTGAATACAAATTGATAGAAAGTGGGAATGGCATTGCCCCTCAGAGCTAGAAGCCTGCAAAAGCATCTCAGACACAAAGAGGTGATGGAACAACTGTAAAGAGCTCTATTATTTGCTATGTGTAACAAGAAATTGCAATCATCCATCCTGCTGTGTCCATGCAAAGTTGCATTAAGGCTGATTTTGAAGCTGGTTTATAGTCTCTTTATGGAAATGAAAAGTAGGAGTTCCTTGTTTAAAGAGTCAAACTATTGTATAAAGAGTTCTATAAGGTAAAAAACAGTTGAAGTTGTTGTACTTCATCTGTCTTTGTTTTTTTTTTTTTTTCTTTTTAAACATCTAGGCTGTGTATAAAGACGGTTTTATGAAGCAAGCTTTTTTTTCCTGTTGTCCAAATCCTCAGTGTCTGGAGTACTGGGAAGAGCGAAGAGATCAAAATTCAGAGTAATAAATACAAAAATTGCTGATGAGCATGTTCACATGGCATTTAGGTATGCAAGATGTAGCTAGTGAAGTTTTCTCCCACCTGGAAGACAAAAAGCATCTCCTTTCTTGTGCTGTTGTACAGAGTAAATCTGCTGTATTGGAAAGAAGTCCTGATTTCATGTCACCTTCCCAACATCAGAGACTTTCGATCTAGAAACCCTAAATACCCTCAGATATTTCTTGAGCTGAAGGAATCCTCCTTTGCCGGGGCTGTGCACAAGAGTGCAGTGTCTGTTGCTGTCCGTTTCTTTTTGATAACTTCATATGCCAAACAGCTGAAGGGGTAAAAAAATATATTTTTTGATTTTTCCTGAACCTTCAGTGGCTCCCTGTCACAGTGATGGCAAATTGAACTTGGTGTTGCTTCTATTTCCAAAGTGGAAAACAGCTTTCATTCCTTCAATAGTCTTTCAGTGTGCTTCACAGAAGGGAAATTCAAATAGAATGCAGTGTTGAAATCAAACCAACTCTTCCACTGAACGCTACCACAAAGAATAGATAACACTTCAGGACTTTTCTGCTATGCACTGCCAGCTCTGTGCCTCAGCTAGACAAACAGGAACCTTCTTTCTCTCTCAAAGAACCAGATTTTCTCTACTAAAGGAAGTCCAGGACACGATCAACATGTCCTGGACATGTTGCTGTTTTAGCAGCAACAGCACACCTGTTCCTGGGATACAAATCACATTAACCAGTTGTTGCCTATGTTTCCTGCTGTGTTGGGTTTGATCTATAATATCTGCACAGCACAATTCATCCAAGTCATGAAAAAGATACAGTGAGTGCACACCATACAACTGAGCATGCCATCATTCATATTTCTCAAAAAGGCTGCACAAAACCTTCTGAAGGAGATGGCTGACCTTATGTGGAAAGAGCTTTAAACCGGAGTAGCACATTCATTGATGTGTGTGGTGAGAGTAAAAAAGGAAACTCAGATGTGTCTATGCAGTTTTCCCAGATTTTCTGAGGTTTATTCAAGGCAATACTTAACTCTAAAAAAGGAAGTATAAAAGTTACTGTTATTTCTGATAAACATTACAGAGCAAATAAAACTCTGCAGAAACACAGAGAAATGATCCTGTCTTAAACCTTAATAATGCTAGCAAACAGTCTCACTCTTATCATCGTGTCTCATCCATGCAATAAGCAAGTGGTAAAATACAGTTTCCCATGAGTGATGCAGCTGCTATCTGCATCTTCCTTGGAAGATCCCTTTGGACTACATAAAAAGTGGAGGGGAGTTAAGCTGAATAAACAGTGATGTTCTTCTGCAAAACACCAGATCAACAGAGTCTCTTTGTACTTTAACAAATCCACTTTAAATCTGCAGTCTTTATTAGTTGGAGGCATTCGTCTTGATGACTGCAAGAGAAGGAGCCCTCAGATTCCTTGCTCATAGAATGTAAGTCTGTTTCTGTGCTGCAGAGGTACTCTGGGGGGAAAGCCACAATGCTGAAGTGGTCTCATTGACAGCAGTCCCATAGCCTAAGACTGACTGCAGAAGGGTGCAGAGAAATGGCCCAGAGCCTTGCCACCCTCCCTGCCCATGTTAAAGGACAAATTGTCACCAAAAAATTCTTACAAATAATAAGAATTCAAACCAAAACCAAAACCCTTAAAGAGTTGCAATTGCAGCAGTCATACCTGCTGACTCTGGTCCTGTCACTGAGCACAACTGAAAGAGCCTGGCTCTTGGTTTTAGCTTCCCTTCAGGTTTTTGCACTCAGATAGAGACCCTGCTGAGCCTTCTCTTCTGCAGGCTGAACAGTCCTAGCTCTCTCAGCCTTTCCTTGTAGGAAAGGTGCCCAGTCACTTACTCATCTTTGTGGTGTTTTGCTGCACTCTGCCCAGTTTGACCAAATCTCCCTTATACTGGGGAGCCCACAACGGGACTCAGCCCTCCAGGTGTGAGGAGGGGGGAAGGATCCTCTCCACTGACCTGCTAGTAACATTCTTTCCAGTGAAGACCAGGACAATATTTTCCTTCTTTTTGCAAGAAGTGCAAAGGTGCACCACTGGCTCATGGTCAGCTTGGTGTCCACCAGGAGCCCCACGTCTTTTTCTGCCCAGCTGCTTCCCAAACTATGTGGCTCTCAGCCTCTTCTGGTGCTCGGGGTTGTTTGTCCCCAGGTGTAGGACTTTTGCACTTGTCCTTGCTGAAATTTGTAAGGCTTCTGTCAGACCACTTCTCCAGCCTGTTACCATCTCTCAGGATGCCAGTACAATGCTCTGGCAAACGTTTACTCCTCAGTTTTGTATCACTTGCAAACTTGCTGGGGATATACTCTGAGCCATGGCTCAGATCAATAATGAAGATGTTGACTAGGATTGAACGTTGTCTTGAGACCTGGGGTACCTTGCTATTTACTGACCTCCAAATACACCTTGTTTCAGTGATCTCCATGTTCCTGACCTGGCCCTGCATTTGTTTTTCAATCCATCTCATTGCCTTTTCATGCAGCCTATACATTAATATCTTGTCCGCGAGGATCCTATAGGAGATAGTATTAAAAGCTTTATTGAAGTTCAGGTTGACAATATCTATTGCCCTCCTTTCTTCCACTGAACAGTTTGCCATCCTCCCATATCATTCCTCAGTCTCAAACCATAATTTACTCCTTGCTTCACTGATATCACATGCTAACAGCTGGCTTCACATGAAAGGTGGCATATTCGTCATAGCAGGTGAGTGTAAATTGGTGTTTCACCACCAGGACAGTAGGTGTTTACAAGAAAAATAATTTTTATCTGAAGTCATTCAGCCAGACACTGAGTAACAGGCTATTGTTGACCTGAATTCCTCCTCGTGTTTGTTATTCCTGCTAGCTACTGGAAGGACTGGCTGGGGAAAGTACCAGCAGCAGGAAGTATCTTGTCTATCCCCCTTTAATTCTGATGACCAAACCATCTTTAGTGTCAGGGATAAAAGACAATTCTCGCGACGAAGTTGATGGAAAAAGATAAAAATGTTTATTGAACTCCGCCGCGTCCAGGAAACCCCGATAAAAACAAGTAAAAGCAAAGCAATGACAAAGGTTTGGTCTCGGGCAGTGATTAGAGCGCCTGGGTTGCCACCGGCAGCCCAAAGGAAGCTCGTCAGAGCCAGGCATTCTTTGGATTTAAGACCCAAAGATTATTGAAAAGTTTTAGATATTTGCCTTAAAAAGGTTTGAGGCCACCGCCCTGGCTCAGGCTCTGCTATACCACTAGCTGGCAAGTGAGCGAGGAACTCACTGCACACTGAGGGTGTCAGCTGCAGAGAGCCCCCTCCTCTTCTGGGGAGCTCTATTTATGCTAGTTTTTGGTAGGCTGGGTCTGTAGATGTATCCTCCCCTTAGGTTAGCTGTTATTGGTCATACTAATTAATGAGGGCGTCCTTCCCGCCAATCAGATGTTTGTGTCTAGGGGTTTGAGTTGCCTCATTTACATAGGCGGGAAGGAGCCTCATTAGTATTCCATCTTGGATACATCTGGGTGACAGACCCAACCGTTACTTGCTATTTTTAGCATCTTGATAGCAGTGTTCCTTTAATATCAGCCAGGGGGCTGGGCACTCTCCCCTTTACTTACAATCTAAAATCCTTTTAAACTTTATTATTATAACATTTAAAACACTTTTGAACCTTCTGAACGTAATAATCAACTTCAAGGATAATATTATTAATCTTAAAACTCATACTATTAATTTTATAAATGCACAACTAGGTTTTAAACATAACTCTGGAACTCTTAACTTTTGATAATGCAAAAATTCATTAAACTTGTCATGAATGACATTTAGTCATATGTCCATGTACCTCTGGACCTCATAGCAACAGAGAAGCTGAAGGGAGGAGGAAAGCCAGGAAATCTCAGCAGGTTGTTAGCAGGAAGCTAAGTGCAGATCAGACACAGGAGGGACACTGGTTTCAGAAAGAAGCCTGGGTGCTGTCCAACCACCCTTTTTCCTGTGCTGCTCCTTTTTAGGTAGGGATTTGGCTGATGCAGAATTCTTTGCTGCCCCCTTAGTGTGATGAAGAATCAAGAATGCAAGTGTTCCCCCTCAAAATGACATTCCAGGGAAGAAATGAAGCTGAATGCCCTGTAGTTGCCTTGCTTGCATCTTTCATGAAGTCCTCATCTGTCAGGAAATTTCCCTGTTGAAAGGGAAATGTTTTCTAGCTGAAGAAACATAAGGAAATACATTTTATTTTATTAACAACTGCCACTGTGTTTGAACACTCTCCCCCCTCAATATAGTTTCTTGAGATCATATCACAGCTTTTCACGAGACCTATTTTTGACTGGTTTCATTATAGCAAGACCATATCAAGCACAGAGTCATGAGGATAACTGGGTGTCCTAGTTGGTGGCCCCAGCTAAGTTCAGTAAATATTCTGTTAATATGCACTGTCTGGCTGCCTAAGTGTCAGAAATAAAGACAGTT
>VXAC01003810.1:0-159021 GCA_013399225.1 Rhipidura dahli
AAAATAAAATAATAAAATAAAATCTCTTGCAAATTAGAAGCCTTTTCATCTGAGGAGAGAAGTGTTTGGATTGTTCTGCTTTACTGGCAGACATAATATTACCATTTTTCCTCTTGCTGTCCTAAGCATTTGTTTATTAGATACTTTTATTAAAGTGGTTCCTCTGAGATCACTTTCTTAAAAATGTTAATAAAAAGCTTATTAATCAAGAGCAGATACTTTTAGTCTTCACAAGTAATAGTAAAAGTAAAATTCTTACAAAGGTGGTTTGGTTAGTGGGGTTTAATACAGCTCTGCATCAATTCCTATTATTGTTTGTTAGCAGACTTTTATTATGACTTTTGCTCCTAGTAGAATGTGTAGAGAGAATTTATGATCTAAGAATAAAAATTAATTCTTTCAATTTTGTTTTTAAGGATTAATGGAATTGGCTGTAATAATTCAGTGTTATCCTTTCGTTTTTGTGGGTTTTAATGAAAAGCCTTGTAATTACCTAGTGCAAGCTTTTCTTTATTATGTAATATTTCATGTAACTCAAAACCAGTGTGTGCTTGAATTTGCAATGTACTCTTTCAGATAAGAGACCTGACTGAAAATATGCAAAGTCTATTCTACCAGTTGTAGCTTATTTTGCAAGAAGATAAACAATTACATTTCTTTGGTTGTGCCACCCATGAGATTGGTTCTTTTCTTTTGTATCATCATTTTTGTCAGTATCCTAAAACAGGAGAGAAAATACCTGCTGGTTATGAAACCTGTCCTTAGGCTTCTTCAGTACAGCAGCTACCAGAGGAAAAATCTGAGCTGTTAAGCTGTGTTTTTCCTTTCCAATTTGTACATCTTCTCCCCAGTGGCAGTGACAGAGTAGGAGAGCAGTAAGCTGGTGTGAGATGGAGGTGCCTCCTCTGGCTTCCTTTTTTCCAGAGCCAGACTGAGTTATGACAAAACACCTTCATAGCATTTCCTTACCTGTTTGAAATGGTAGAGACAAGAAGCACTACCCATGTAGTTGGGGTATTTTTACTTCTTATCTTATCTTATGTAGGTAAAACAGCAAGGTCCACCTTCCATTTATCAGAAACACCAGGAGGCTTTTGAGGACAGAGCCTGTTCTTTTATATCTCATCTCGCCTGCTTATGTCAGGTGACCATCAGAGAGGCTGAATGAGGAGGGAGGACACTTCTGCAAGCAGATCATCTGTTCCCAGCAGTGGAGAAGCACAACAGGAGTGTGAGCATCATTAATGCACAAAATTACGATACACAGTGACCCAGAGAGAATGAAAAAATTTAGGACTGAAATGCATCTTGACCGAGGGAAGGTGGAAAATTTCAAATTTCAGGGATCATGAACACATGAAAACCAGCATTTATCAAAGACAGGAGGAGAATGAAAGGTCACCTGAATATAAGGAATAAAGTCTTTACTGTGCAAGTAACTCTGCACTGAAACAAACTACCCAGAGAGGTTGTGGAGTTTCATTCACTGGAGATATTCAAGTGCATTCTGGGCACAATCCTGTTCTATGTGCTTTAGGATGACCCCACTTGAGCAGGGAGGTTGAATCAGATGACCTGTTCTAACCCGACTGATTCAGTGATTCTGTGTGATCCTGTGACAGAAATACTGGAGGCAGAGATGGAATTTCAGCAGCAGACATACCAAGTCTTAAGGTGGAGGGGAAAGATGATTATGAAATTGGCTTCCTTTTTGTCATGAAAAAAAAAAAAAGAAAAAAAAGGAAAAAAAGAAAAAGGAAAAGAGGAACAGGTTGTAGTGGGATGATGCTGGCTGTATTCCAGGTACTCACTAACAAAGTCTCTCTGTCACTCCCCTCCACAGCTGGATGTGGGAGAGAAAATATAATGAAGGGTTCATGAGACAAGGATTGGGAGAGATCACTCACCAAATATTGTCATGGGCTAAACAGGCTCATATTAGAGATATGAATTGAATTTATTGCTAACAAAGTCAGTGCAGGATAATGAGAAATAAAATAAAACCTTAAAACCCTCTACCTTCCCCCCACGCCTCCATTGTTCCCAGCTCTATGTCCTCCCCCGGTGGTGCAGGGAGACAGGGAATGGGGGTTATGGTCAGTTCATCACCCATGGCTTCTCCTGCTGTTCAGGGAGAGAAGTCATTCCCCTGCAGTACCATGGTGTCCCTCCCATGGGAGACAGTTCTCCATTGACTTCTACAGCATCAGCCCACCCCACAGGCAACAATTCTCCCCAAACTGCAACAGTGTGGGTCACTGTTTCACAGGGTGCCGTGCTTCAAGGACAGACAGCTGCAGCATGGCCTCCTCTTTCCATGGGCCTCCCATGGGCTCACAGACTCCTGTCAGGCATCCACCTGCTGCAATGTGGGCTCCTCCATGCGCTGAAGGTGGATCTCTGCATCCCCTGTGGGTACCACGGGGTGCAGGGACACAGCTGCTTCACCATGGTCTGCACCATGGACTGCAGGGGAATCTCAGCTCTGGCATCTGGAGCACCTCCTGTCCCTCCTTCTCCACTGACCTTGGTGTCTGCTTCTTTCATGTTCTTTCACTCCTCTCTTCTATGGTCACAGTTACATTGGTGCCATAACTTTTCTTCCTTCTTAAATTTGTTATCACAGAGGGCATTACCAGCAATTCTAATTGGCCCAGCCTTGGCCAGGGGCACGTCCATCTGCTGGAGCTGCCAGGGATTGGCTCAGCTGGACATGGGGAAAGCTTCTGGCAGCTTCACACAGAAGCCACTCCTGGAGCCTCCTGCTGCCAAAGCATGGCCGTGCAAACCAAATGCACAGGTCTGCAGTGAAAGTGCTTTCATTGCCACCCTCTCTGCAAAACTAGAGCAGAGGAAAAAAAAAAAAAAAAGCAGTGCAAATGTTTGGGGTGAAATGGGTAAGCCATCATAATTGGGTTTTCTTTCCACCCCATAATTGCTGTTTGGCAAAATCTCCTTAAAGAATACTAGATTCCTGTGTATGTGGAATTCTGGATTCAATTTTAAGTAACTATCCAAACTTCTGGATCTTTTGATCAATCCCCATACTCAAAATTTCTAGAGATTTTGAGTGAATTAATGTAATCCCTACGTATTTTTCACCCTTGCCCTCCTGCTCCTGCATACCTGGCTTTGCAAGGTGTCTGTCCAGTCAATATAGGTGACACATAATCCACTGAACTCCTTTTAAGGGCTTCATTGAGTGTTAGGTGGGAGTAGAGAATGGCTTCTTTGTCTAAGTTTGTCACTGGCAAATTTGCATCAGCAAAATGATATAATAAATTGCAAAGTATTATACCGTGTAAGAACACTTTACCTTGAAAATGCAGGGATTTATTTGAAATAAACAACAGGAAATAAGACAAGAAATTTGGTAATACCATATTTGAAAACAATATTTCAGAAAAGAAATAATTGCATTTCAGAATTTATTAGAGTACATCAGTAAAAAAGTAATGAGTGCATCCACTTTTATGACTATGCTGAATTGTATTATAAAATCTATCAGCAGTATAAGAGATGATTGGAAAAAAAATGTCTGGGACACAGACTTTTAGGATATTTTGCTGTCCTTGATCTTCCATACCTATAACATTTTCAATTTAGCAAAAGGAAATGAATGTAAAAGAAATCATGGAGACCTAAGGCGTTGCAAAGGAAATAGTCAAATAGATTGGTAGCCAGCTACTCTATGACAGGTTAACATTTTTAGCACGCATCCTAGGTAATTGTGAAACACAGAGGAAAAATAACTATTAATAATCCATTTGTGCCAGTTTCAAATAGGATTTAACATTTTACAGTTCAGCTCCTGAGGATGGATATCGCGGTGATGACCACAAGTTATGAATTGCTTTTGAGATATATAATGCTATGATTAAAATTTGTCCTTAAACCTTCATGAGGAGTGATGCCTTGATCAGCCTAATGCAAAATGTCTGTTCTTTTTTCTAATAGCTCCAAATGTCTATGACTAAATGAATATACTTAATGAATAGACAGAGATGGCAAAATGCAATTGCAACTGGACTTTGTTAATTAAGCTAATAAGATGAAGGAAAATAACATAGAGTGGCCCATCTGAAGCTTAAATTCTTGCCATTACTTTGAGCATCCATTTTGGAGAGAATTTCTAGCTGAAATGTGAAGTTTATTCAAAAACACTCAAATTCAGCTTTCTAGAATTTAATGGTATTAAGCATTTGGCTGTATACAAATATTTGGAAGAAATGAGTCTTTAGAGGTCAGCAGTATGGTGTGTTTCATTGGTCTAGTGAGGTCAATGAACAAGTTCCAGATAGATGTTATTCAACATTAGAGCAGTATCTAAACTCCTAGGATTTTGAATATATTATTTATTCATATATCTTTGTGTGTGTGTCTTATGTTGTGTGCATATATACATATAAAATTGGATCTGTGTCTAGATCAGAAAAACTTAATATTTTGGCATTCTTTTCACATTTTTGGGGTTAATTTCACTTTTGATTGAGTCTTTGAATGCCTTGCACTTTCAGATGCGAGTGGTCACATCTCACAGGGACACTCAGTGGAAATCATAGCTCTTACTTGCTTAGAGTAGGCTTTGGACCTTTAAATCCTTAAGGTTAATTGCTGTTACCTCCTTAAAAAAAGTTGGATTATTCCCTGTCATTTGGTTCACTCTGGAAACCACAGCATCCACTAACTATGTAAATTAAGCCATGTTAGCTTGCTTCAGAAGATGTAGAGTTGTACGGATTAAAGAGCACAAGAGAACTTTCTTGCTCCTAAGCTCAGACAGTGAGAAGAGGCCAGGACTACCTCAGATGCTCTCACAGAGCTCTTTTAGGCCCCTGTTTCCCATTCCTACACACAGAAGAATTCCTGTACAGTTCCTCTCATCCTTTTACCCACTCAGACTGCATCTACACCACTAAATAAAAAAGGCCTAGGAAATAAGCTTATGCATGACACCTTTGGCAGATGAAAAAGGAGAATAATCTAAAAGGAATCATTGTGTCTTCCTTTTAAGTGCTTTCACATTAAGAAGAGAGACTGTGCTCCCCTGAAAATGTAGGTTTGTCTTCAACCTTCAGAAGAACAATTATATTGTTTCCGGTTGAAGCACCATCTCGGCTTCATATGGTTGAGTCATCTTTTTTGCAACAACTTAAAATTGCGTTTGTGGGGAAACATCCTTGTCGGGCAGTCATGCTGCTTTATGAAGGAAATGGTAGAGATTCCCAGGATTGGTGCTGAGCAAGCAAATGTCAGAAATAGCGAGTGATGTGTTTGCCCAGGGGCAGTGCTAACTATCCACCCAGTGCTTTCAGTGCTTGGGCTTGTGCCTCTGTGTAGCACGGCTCCGTGCTGTACACTGGAGATGTTTGTTGGGTCACATCGACAAAGTCATTTTCTTGCTTTCCTGATTCCATTGGCTCCATTTAATTTGGGAAAGTCTAGTCAGCCTGACACATCCATAAATTGAGTATATAAAAAACCCTATAAAGGTCGTATACAATGCTTGTGACATTATTACAGGTTGACATTCTCCTGCTAGCTGTATCCTGCCACATACCAGACTCCTTGCACTTGTTGCGGTGATCTGATAAATGAGAAAGGAGATGTGTTTGCCCTTCCATAACGTTTTTCAAAGTCAGCATGAAACAAGAAATTAAATTCATTTGCTGCATTAAAAAAATTACATAGTAAGGCCTCCATGTCAACAAATAGAAGTTCACAGCACAATAGTTGGACACGTAAGAACTGATTTTTCCTAGCTCAAAAGCTACTTTTTCCTTTGACATTCTGAAGTGACCCTGTTCATTTTTCCCAAAGAGAGGATGAAATAAATAAAGTCTGACATGATAATCCTTCCACATCCACTGAATTCCCCAAGGTAACTTTGAGATTATTACATTTAATGCAAATGAAAGCAGTTTTCACAAGTTTCAACAGCAGGTCACATTTTCATCAGCTCATAATCCATAAAATACAAACATAGTTGTTTGCAGATGTATATATTGTTTCTCAGTTTTGAATCCATGAAATATGAGTACCAGGTATTTTTTGTAAATGTATTATGATTATCAGTGCAACTTTAAAATATTCTTTTGAAAGGTTGGCATGGATTTTCAAGAACCCTGAATACATTCTCAATGCATTTCATATTATTTTTACTCCAATAGTTTGTGAAGTTTGTTTTATTTTTGTAATTCATCATTCTTTATGCTGAGTGCTTCCAGTAGTGTTTTTTTAGCTCTGCACTGAGATCCTATTGTGCCATTGTAGGGATCTTTTTTATATCAGTGGGCCTACAGTGAGAAGTATCTTCAGGCCTGATTGCAAGGCAGGGCCTCCTTGTTTAATGTTTGCACAAAATATTTTTTGTGGGTGGATCAACTTGATTTTGAGTATTTGCTCAGTTGGTTTTTGAAGCTTTTGAAGCAAAATCCCTATTGTAATGAAAGGTTTACACAGATAAGGAATGAAGATTTAAGGTTCTAGTAGGGTTAACATTACTAACAGTTTAGTTCTTTGTGTATTGTCAGTGCAATTTTATTTCTAACGATATCATAAATCCTGTCAAACTATTTTGCATTTTTTTCCTTTTTTAAGGACAAAATGCACTGATACTCTGTAACTTATGAAGGTTCAGGGCAACCACAAGTTCTTAAAATTGTTGGGTTGGGATCTGCCAGCAGAATACCTGTGCAGCTCAGAATGTGGGGAAAATGTGGTGTGTTCCAGACTGCTCTCAAGGAAGCATTTCATAAAACAGAGAGTGAAAGTTACAGGGAGGAGTGAGAGCACTACTGGATCTGCTCAGCTTCATACATCCAAGGCAGCTCGTAATCCCTGCTGCCAAAAACCTGCCCAGGGAACTCTCAGCACAGCAGATAGAGATGGAAGCAGCACAAGAGGCCACACTAGCTGGGATCTGATCTCTCTTTGAAAAAGAGTTTTCTGACAATTTGGTCTGCTGTGAGGCAATGCCAGATTGCTTGCCTTTCTAGTGCCCCTCAGAAGTTCTGATAGGTTTGAGACACTCCTGTAAAACACTCACATCAAAATACAGCAGCCTTTTTTCTATACAATAGTGCTGTCAAAACATGTTCACCTATTAATTTTATGTGAAGTGTTTTCTCACAATAGATGTTTCTAAAACAGTTTTGTTTATTTATTTTCCCCACTTCAGAATAAAATTTGGGAATGAGAAACAAAAGTTTTCTTGTTTCTCAGATGTATCTAAAGGTATCTCTGAGGTATCTCAGTGTTCTTAAATGATTCCTTGCACAAGTGGAACTCTTCTTCACAAACACATGTATCAAATTTGACTTTCCTTTAAGATCTCATCTGGTTGTCAACCTCTTTGAAGGTCATGGACATTCCTCAGATCTAGTCATCCTTACAGGAAATGGACCACATGTTTATTGTCTTTGGTATCCAATGTTCATTTTTTTTTTTCATTCAAGAAATATTGCTATCTGTTGCTTTTCAGATTTTTTTTTTTTTTTTTTACATATTCTCTTATTTCTCCTTCATCATCATCAGGTTTTTTGATAAGTTTTCAATATTTTTTTAAAGAAAGAAAAAAATCTGTAAAGCTCTCAAAAGCATTAAGTGATACAGAATTGAAATACATTTCTCTTACCATCAAATATTCTTGTGTAGTTCTCTTTTCTTTTAATTACAGCCTCTGAGCACATTTTTACTCACCATCAATTATCACCTGTTATCATGCTGATCTGGAGTAATGGCATGGTGGCAAAGCAGAACAGAGTTAAAAGATAAAGCAATTACATTGCAAGAAATCACTGTGCCCTCATGTGAGGAATGAAAACTCAGAGACACTTTTGATGGTGCGACACAGTGAGCTGGGCCAGGGTTGCCCAGCACAGTCATGTTCTGTAAACACCTAGAGCAGAACCTGTCAGGCCACGTGTTGTAGCTGGACCCCAGATGGCAGCTCAGCTCTCTATTAGTGCTGGTGGGGTAGTGTGAGAAAGAAAAGGCCTTGGCTCTGTGTAAGTGCTGTTCAGCAATAACAAAAACATCCCCAAATTACCAGCACAGGTTTCCAGCACAAATCCAAAACATGGTGCCATGTTAACTACTGTGAAAATAATTAACTCTACCCAGCCAAACCCAGTGCATTATGATCATGTGTCTCACAATCCCAGCTGGACATGAGCTGGCCTGTTCAGATGTCAGGGTGCCATATCCCTAAAAGAGAATAAAAAGTTTATTTATCTAAATATAAAGCTTGAAGATAAATCCAACTCTACGTTAGTATGAGTGCATCTATCACAAGAAGGCAATAAATGATCTTTCCTTCTGTTATTTTCAGAACCAAATTTTGTGTCATCTTATGACATTGGGAACTTTACCTACTTCTTCTTCCGGGAAAACGCAGTGGAACATGACTGTGGGAAAACAGTTTTCTCTCGTGCTGCTCGGGTGTGCAAAAATGATATTGGTGGCAAGTTTGTGCTGGAGGATACCTGGACTACCTTCATGAAAGCTCGTCTGAACTGCTCTCGTCCTGGTGAAATTCCATTTTACTATAATGAACTTCAGAGTACTTTCTTCCTGCCAGAACTGGACTTGATCTATGGGATTTTTACCACTAATGTGTAAGTAAACTGAATGACATATTTTATTTTCTTGCTGTTCATGACAGCAAAACCTAGAACTTCTGAGCTACTCTCTTCTGCATATGACAAGTAAACATCCTAAATTCAAACTACTGTTTTGCCCAATCCACTGTTTTCTGTGAACAAGTATAATTTCCAAATGTTTCCTACATTAATTGTTGAAAACATGAGAGAAGGAAAAATTCATAATACTTTCTTATGGCAGGGAGCCAGTTGTGTTTAAGACTATTCTGTCATATTCTTCATTTATTCTTAGAAGTGATTAATTTTTTTTACTATTGTGATAGGTAAATACATTCTGTATTTATGAAATAAATGTTTTATAATCGTAATGTGGCATGATCATGAATTTGACATGATGGAATTTAACCATGTCATAAAGAACTCATCTCACCCAAAAGAGCACAAGGGTTGCTGTTACATATTTTAAATTAGTTCTAACATACCCTTGTGTGAGTTTGAGAGTCAAACCAAGAATTTAACCTGATTTTAAGTAAACCTGTTATATCAATAAGGCAAAATTAGGAAAAAAGTACAATTTTGTCTTTAAAATTAAAATTTGTTAAGTGTTAAAAAAATTAGAAGAACACAGAAAATAAGAGACATTTATTTTAGAACTGACGCTGTTAATTTAAATATGATGATATACATATTTAATCCATGTATCCTGAGTCTTCTTTCAGTTGTTGGGTTTTTCCCCATCATTATGGAGTTTTTACAGTGTGTTTTCTTAAGCCTTGTATAAATTAAAGGCTAAGCTTAAAAAAAAAAAGGGGAAAAAAAAAAGAAAAGAGAGAAAAATCCTTTGAGCCAGCAGTTTTAACTGCAACACGAAATCTGTGCAGTTGACACCTGTATTATCTATTCCATTATCTCAAAATGAGGAAAAGAACAATGCACCTTTTTATGTTATGAGCATTCATAGTTAGAGTTTATTCTTTGCACTATGCAGAATTACTTTATTGCCTTGTATATCACACTTTCAAGGCAAAGCCAGGAAATTGTATGTTTTGTCCAGCTGCCATGTATTGATATTTATTTTTTTAAATATCTTTTATGCAGTCCAAGTTGTTTTCTCTTGATGGGTTTCTGGAGCTTGCATTGTTATTGCTGTACAACACGTCTTGAAAGACAGGATTATTGTGGGTGTGTCTTGTCCAGGGATTCCATAGGGTCTAGAGATGTATCATACCTTGAAAATGCTTGCTTATGTCATGCAGTCATTTGTTGTATGGAAGGGACTTTACTGAACCCTGAGAATAATATCTTCCTGAACTTTGCAACTAGAAAGGAGGTGTCCCTAGTGCATGTGATTATGTGTGGAAGTACAGCCTTGTGGTATTAGAGCAGCAGCAGAAAATAGGAAGTTGCGAGTTTTTCCCCACACCAGCTTCTTGTAAGGCCAACAAATATTTTAAATGCAATGACTATGTTAAAGCAGCTCATCATATATCATTATCTTGAGATATCATCTCCTGGCTGATCATACCTGCTTCATTAATTACTTGAAGTATTGAAGAGTTACTGCCTTTTTTATTTATTTTTCAGCAAGTTGACTTCTTAATGTTATTACATAGGTTAATGTATTTATTTATTTTGCAGGAACAGCATAGCAGCCTCAGCAGTTTGTGTTTTCAATCTGAGTGCCATAACTCAGGCCTTTAATGGACCCTTCAAATACCAGGAGAACTCTCGCTCTGCTTGGCTTCCATATCCCAATCCTAACCCTAATTTTCAGGTATGGATACGTGGGAGAAGGACAATATTTTATTTGAGCTTTCTTCAAAGTACTGTATGATTCATACTTTATAAATCCAGTTTTGCACTATGTGGTAGCCTAAGACCTTAAAGAAACCCTAAATTTAAAAAAGTGCTTAGGAGAGCCACTTATTTCAACATACTTAATTTTAATTTTATCCTTCCAGAAAATAATTTGGATTGAAAAACAGATATACTTTGAAGGGTAGGAGAAAAAAGGCTTAACTTAAATCTTCTGTCAAAACAAAACACTACAGTTATCTGTCAAGGTGACATTAACTCTTGTCTGAAATATGATCAAACTGCTATTTCGTTTTACATTGTATTTGTGCTGTTAGGACCTAACAAATGGAACAGTGTCTGACAGAAAAAAGAAAGTGGGAGGGAGGTGATGAAGGAGGAGTGGTCAGAATTTTATATATTTTCATGTGCAAGGTAGTCCACACTCCTTGAAGAGTCAGATTAAAAGAATTTGTGATGAATTGTGCCCCTCATTTGAACTTGTTGGCCTCAGAGGGTGTACTAATCTGCAGCTGTCTGGCAGTGTAAAAGGAGTTAATCCAACGTGGGTCATTCAGAGGAAGTCTACAAAGAGAAAGGGGCATTTCAGTAAGCACATACGCATTGTTTTCTTCTTTTGCATAGTCACCACTCCTGCTGGGACAATTTTAATGAGCGTGCTTCTTGCAACGGAGATGGAAGGAAAAGCAGCATTAATTTAGTGATTTAAAACAAAAGCTCTTTATCAAGTTGCTTAAGTGTATTCGCCTTTATCCACATTTCACCCTCCCTTAATCTCAATGCAATTTCATAAGTTCACGACTTCTCCTGGAACAGCCTTCCCTGCCTTGTAAGAGTCATAAGTTCTTTTGCTAGCATGAAAAGGAATCACCCATGGGGGATTGTAGGTAGTTTTAATTACTTCCTGATTGATTCAAATAAAGGAAAATAAGGCAGAGGTTACAGGCTAGAGCCACGTTACCTTTCCTAAGTAGTATGTTTGTCATTAGCCAAGTGATGAGACTCTCTTTAAGTACACCAGAAGCCTGCAGAAGAGGCTGTATATTTGTATACAGCTTTTTACTTGTTGTAGAAATACTTGAATTGTCAAAATAGTCATAGGAAGAGGGTCTAAGAGAGGCTAAATTTTTGAAGGAGAAAGCCTGAAAAAATGCTTGTATGTAAAAATCTGATCACCTTTCTGACTAGGTAAGCACATCCAATAAAACTTATTAGACTCTCCCTACAAGCCTTGCTTTAATGCGGTGTTAATTATTGTGAGAGCAGCCCATACTGAATGGTACTTACAAAGAAAGATGACAGTCTGATGGCTGTGTAAAAACAGTTTAAGTCTCTGCTGTACTGTTAGTGCACGTCTCCAAATCCCAGTCAAGACAGGTGTTGAAATTTATTTCTTAGATGGCCTGGCTAATTTTAATAAAGCTGGCTCTTCATCCAATTTACAAGAACAGTGACAACAGTTGTATCATATCTCACTGAGCCACAAACAGCTTTGAAAGCAGAGCTAGTGTTTAATGTGGCCTTTTACAACACAATATTGAAGGCAATTGATGTCAACTGATCTCTAGGTATCTCTTGTGATGTCCAACCTCTGTTCTTTTGCCGATGATGATTTTTACTCCCTTGAATAACTTTCTGTTACATTTCTGGCTCCATAACTGCAGCAGGGATGCATACTAGAAGCTAGTCTAATGCTTAGAGCTAGGTATAACCATTTTTTGTGACTTGATGGGGCTTTAGAGTACACACTTAACATAGATGAGATATATTCATTGACTGAGTCATTGGTTTCCTTCCAAGGAAGGACTCTTCTTTTGTAGAGTTCTTATGATAAAGGTACAGAAGTTCTGTTTGTATAGTCTCAGAAATAAATTTATACTCTGAGTATTCACCTACTCAGTAGCAACAAAGAGAAGTATGTGATTTGAAGAAAGACTACTGCTATGTAGATAGAGTTACACCAAATGTTGAATTTCCAAGTATGGATTGTATTAATGAAATACTTTCCATGGTAGAATACTATTGAGGAACATTGTTTTCTTCAGAGATCATTGCTTTTTTCTTTAGACAGAGCAATGTCTATCATAACACCAAGGACCATTTGCATTTCAGGGTACTATGAGTGCTCAGCTGGAATTTTTCCTGCTTGATAGATCCAGAGAACTTCTTCTATGTCGTGGTTTATTTTTTTCAGTGGTCTGACATACAGAGCAAGTAACTGTTTCCTTCCGGTTGCTAATTTGTCATTCTTCATCATCTGATCTCCCATTATGGAATAATTTGTTTGACTTTTTTTAGCATTTGTGGATTTGAGATGGTCACTCAGTTTTGGATTGAAAACACGGTAATGAAAAAATAACTGGTAGGGTTTTGCATACTATTATTTTGCTCATGCTGTAATTCATGGCATAATTTATGACAGAATAAAACAGAATGAAAATTATGACTTAGTTATGCCTTTCACATCACCCAAATATTTGATAAATGTTTTGAAGCACTGCTTTACTTCTCTGATGCAATTATGACTGAGTAAATATGTGAATGTTTATATATTCCCATGCATTAAGAAGCTTTCTCTTTTGTGTCCTCAGTTGAACACAAATATGTTAAAATTAACTTCCACTTATTTTGCTTTGTTTATTTGTGTTTGAAACTTGTCCATGCAGCTAGTGGATGTTTTCCTGTAAGAAAAGAGTCCAGTTTTCAGATTTAAAATATGGTCAGTTTCAAAACAAAAAATTCTTTGTTGTGGGTAATATTTAATAGAGCTCTGCATTGTCCATTTTTGCTACTTAAATCAGAGTCCAAAGAAGCTTCTAGAACTGCATATTGTATGTTCACCTGGGATTCCTGTCAGACCTTGGCTGTGGTAGGATTTATGACTTTAACACTGAGGTCTTTGAAAATTATAAAGAAGGCTTTCAGAAAATAATTTAGTTTTAGTTCTTCTCCTTCCTGCCCTCTGAATGTAGGATACAGCAAAATATTCCCATAATCCACTTGTGCTGCTCAGTCTCATGCCCTTCCATATTGTTCAGAACTAGGGAGACTCAGGAAAACTGAGCTTCCTCAATCCTTGGACAGTCTGGTTAGCACCAAAGTGGGACCTGAAGTCAAATTCAACATTGCCATTACAAAATATGCTCTTCCTTTTATTTTCTTGTGCTGTAAATCAGAAAGTAAATCTGTTGTTATTGTTGTCACATGTAGTCACGTTACTTTCTGTGTTTACAGTGTGGCACCGTGGACCAGGGTTTGTATGTAAATCTGACTGAGAGAAATCTTCAAGATGCACAAAAATTCTTCTTAATGCACGAAGTTGTTCAGCCAGTTATTCCAATTCCTTACTTCATGGAAGACAACAGCCGATTTTCCCATGTGGTTGTGGATGTTGTGCAGGGCAAGGATATGCTTTTCCATATCATCTATCTTGCCACAGGTACGAACTCTCCATTGCTGTGATAACAGCAAACATTTATGAAGTTTTTGGGATTTAATTTTTCTGTCAATTACTTATGAAATACATGTACAGCACCTTGAACATCAACTTTTGCTCTTTGACACTATCACCTGTCTATTGTCTACATCTCTGAATAGATTAATTTAGCCCTTACTATGTCTTTTATGTTATTTTGGTGTCTGTTTCCTATTCTCCTTTGAAGTTGTAAAGCTTGCATGCTCTTCAGGGAATCAAACGTTGGAAATTCTACAAACAGGACTTCTCAAGTTTCACTGTCTTTTGTTCTTTTTACTTAGTTAAGGGTACAAAGGGCTCCAGGTAAGATGGCTTAGGACCTTCTGATAAAGAAGTAACTCTGAAAAAAGCAAATACAGCTACTGCTATTTCTATTTCTGAATTTTCTGCTCAAATATATTTTATAAATTTTCCTTTTTATCTCATTTTTTAACACATCCATAATGCTGTTTTATACCCTGCCTTATTATTTGCCGATTTATATGCAAGCTTAGCAGTAAAAGAAAACCAACCCTCCACCTTATATTGCCTTGGTTAGAGCTACTGCTTTCTTGGTTCAAAATTTCAGTCTTCTTAAAAATAGCAAGGGTGTTGGAGAATTGTTTTTGCAGAACAAGGATGTCCCCAGCTGAGACTGAAATACTAGATTGGACTAATATGTTTAAAGCCTCATGGCATAAAACTTAGGACAGTTCTTAAATACTTGGGCCTATGCACATTAGTAGAGAATAGCTCATCAAAGCAATGGTTTGTTAATGTTCACTTTGTCTCGTGGAAAGCTCCTGGAAAGCTAGGCAGTAACAGAAAAGGTTAGGTTAAAACTATGCTTGGATTTGACTACTTCTAGTCAAAACAGCCTGCTGGTTGGTAAATCTGAGCATTTTTAAGTAAAATCATGCCGATACCAAGTGGTGTTTGTATTGTAGAAGCCTCCTGATCAAATCTGAATTACAAAAACATGTGCTGAATTGATTTTATATTAAGAGACTATCACTGCCTTGTGGGATATTTACATTATATCCAGTCTTGGAAGGAGCAAGAATAATGGATATTGTCATAATTCTGATTGTTTTCAGGTTTCAATTTCCCTTACCTTTTACGTTCAAGTCAGCAAATGAGGATCTAAAATTTTACACTTCATGGTTCATTAATAAATTGTGTTCAAGGGTGCTTCTGTGTTCTTCTTGTGCTGCTAAAAAAAAAGACATTGCTCCTATGCTCCCTGTGATCGGTGCTTGTCTTTCACTTTCATTCTTCTCTGTGTGTCTGGTTTTGATCATTCATGGAAGCAAGAGTACTTACCTTAGCTGGATCTTTAGTCTAAATTCAGTACATGCTTTCTTGTAACTGGACAGCATATTTTTTATAAGTGTTAGAAATCATATGATAAAACCCCCATTCTATTCTTGAAGTTTTCTTGATGTAGTCAATTTTATGTCACATGTATTTCACTGAATCACAGTGGATTTTGTTAACATTACTTCTACCCCAGTTGAGTGTAATTATTAAGACTTATTTTCTACAAAATATTCATACTCACTTTTGGTAGAAGTTGAAATTACCATACATGTTTATATACAAATACCGTAGGTAGAGTGCATAACTGTAGTTTAAAAATCCCAAGATGTTCCAAATTACACAGACTAATATATTTATATAATATGATTTTAGGAGAAGGGTGATACTTTGTCTTCTTTGGGGTGCAGATCATAATTTTAATTTCATTATATTGTTAATTATGCAGCATCTTATTTCTCCTGAGCTCTCACTTCGCTTATGTAGGAGCTGTGGAGTAGTTAGCATTGAGTTTTCATTGGAAACTGAATATGGTAAAAGATTACCAAGAAAGATCCAGCTACTTCTGTTAACAACAGGAGCTAAAAGGCAGCAGCCTTAACTTTGAAAATAAACAATCATTTTGGAAACAAATCAAGTTTAAGGCTTTTGAATTTCCCCAGTGTCCAAGTTTACTCCCACATACTATGACATCTACCCCAAGCTCCTAACACCATAAAGCATCTGTATGTTTGGGAGGCACGAAAGACTGGTCTGACACTACCTGGTCTGGTTACTACCAGTCTGAGAAATGCTGTTGTATCTTTTCTGATTTAATTTATTTACATTATTGAAAGTGGTGGTAAATTAAATGAGAATTAAATTTTTACCATGATGTCCCATCTTTGAAAAAAAGACAAAGGAATGAAAGCTGTCAAGGAGAAAAGGCCCCAGGGATGCTGGTCGACATCTGGCTGAACATGAACCAGCTGTGTGTCGAGGTGGACAAGAAGGCCAAGGGCATCCTGGCTTGGATCAGCAATAGTGTGGACAGCAGGATCAAGGCTTGATCTTCCTGCTGTACTGCCCACTGGTGTGTCTGCACCTTGAAACCTGTGTTCAGATTCAGGCCCTTCACTACAAGAAGGACACTGAGGTGCTGGAGAGGGTCCAGAGAAGGGCAATGAGTCTGATGAAGGGTCTGGAGCACAAGTCCCATGCGGAGCATAGGGTTGTTTAGCATGAAGAAAAGGAGGCTCAGGGTGAGCCTTATCACTCTTTACAACTGCCAGAAAAGAGGCTGTATCTAGGTAGGTGTCAGTCTCTTCTCACAAGTGATAGGTGTTAAGAGGAAATGGCCCCCAGTTTTGCCGGAGGAGATTTAGATTAGATACTAAGAAAAAAGTCTTCACTGAAAGAGTATTTAGGCATTGGAACAGGCTGCTCAGGTAAGTGGTGGAATAACCATCCCTGCAGGCATTGGAAAGACATATAGATATGGGGATTAGGGACACAGTGTAGTGATAGACTTGGCAGTGATGGGTTAATAGTTGGACTTGGGATGATCTTAAAGGTCTTTTCCAAGCTAAACAGTTCTATGATTCCATGACCTGGGGAGCAGGTCATTCAGTCCCTGGGAAAGTCAAGGAGCACACCTCCTTGGAGCACACTTCTCTGGGCACATGATGGAGAAAAAAGTGATTTGGAATATCCAGCATGGATTACTCAAGAGTTAAGCTCATCTGAAAATCTGATTTCTTTCTGTGGTAAAATGCATGAGGAGAGAGTAGTACCTAACTTTAGCCAGACTTTTGGCACTGTCTCCCACAATATTCATGCATTCAAATTAAAATGTATGGTCTGTATGGGTGGGCAGCTGGATCTATAAAACCTGCTAGAATGTGAGGCTCAGAGGGTAGTTTTAAAGGGATGGATAGAAGTGATAAGGAGCCAAGTACTGCTCTAGTTGACATTTTTTGATCAGTGACCTGGAGGAGGAGAAGGAGTGCACTCTATCATGTGTGCAGCTGACACCCTACAAGGGTACCAATAGTTATGCTGGAGGATGTGCCATGCAAAGGACTTAGGCCTGCTGAAGGGATGCCATCACTGCAGAGACAGCCAATAGCATCTTGGGCTGTATTACCAGGAACAAAGCCAGGAGATTATTGCAGGGGGTTGTTCCCCAGTTCTGGCCTCCCCCAATACAAGAAGGACATGGATAACATGGAGCAAATTCAGTGGAAGGCCACCTTCTGCTGGAGGCTGGAGCACTGTGCCCTAGGAGGGGAAGCTGAGGGATCTGGCCTTGTTCATCCCTGGTGAGAAAAGGCTTTGTGGGGAGCAGGATGCTGGTAACATTCTGCTAATACCTGCAGGGAGTTTACGTGGAGAGCAGTGGCATGCTCTTTGCACTGGTGTGTGCTGGGAAGACAAGAGATAACACACAGAGAATTTCAGACTGCATGTAAAGAAAAATGTTCTCACTTCTAGGACAGTCAAGCAACAGGTTGTGCAGTCTCCATTCTTGGAGGCTTTTGAAGCCAGAAAGTGACACTATCTGTTATAGCGAGCTGTTTTGAGCAGAAGTTTGGACTTGAGACCTTCTGATCTCCTTTCCAACCTAAATTATCCTGTGCTTATAGTATGCCAGTATAGTGTCAAATTGTCTGGGCTAAATTGCATTTTTATTCAACAGTGTGAATAAATCTATTAGATGTCATTGTGCTTTCTCCTCCCTTAAGGAAAGTGCATTCAGTTCTGATGTAAGTTCTGTCAGTAAGCAATTTGCACTTAGCAGTGTAAAGAAGGATGGACCCAAACTATGCTGTAAGAGATGTACACCATATAACTTTTGTAGTTATAATTCATTCCAACGTTCTTCAAAAAATGTCTTTTACAATGCACAAAGCTTCAGTGGAAAAGTAGGCATACAGATTGGATTTAATACAAATGAATGTTCTGCTGTCTTTGTTGCTCAAAGCAAAAATCCCATTTTTTGAAACAGATGGCCAATAGTTAAGAGAAAGCTCTCTCTTCAATCCCTCACCTACTCACCCTATTGTTAGAATACAAATACTACAGGGGAGAATAACTCTGGGAGTACAAAACTATAATCTAGTTTCATTAAACCTTAAATAGATGTAGTATAACTTTAGGAGAGACTGGGAGTAAGCACACAAATGCATTAATCTGCTGAGTCAACAGTCTTCATTTCCTAAACCTTTGCCAAGTCATCATTCTGCTAGGAGATTCTGGTGTGCTAGGACTTAACAGCTACTGCTCATATAAAAAATGTACTTTGGAGAAACATCTTAATCTTTCAGTGTACTGACTTCTAACACAGAATGAGGGGATATATCAGTTCCTGCACATTTTGTGCTGCTGGCTTTGGGCAAGAAGAAATCCCTGGAACATTTTTCAGTGATTTAGAAAGGAAAATCAAGGAAAGCATGCACAGATGTTCTGAACTAAAAATCATCTATAACAATACATGAAAAGTAGAGCAAGGTAGAAAAACACTAAATATTCTTAAAACTCTTTAAGTTTGAAAGGCCTCTTTCTTTGTAAAATAAATACATATCAGTATGTCATAGTTTGTTTCCCTCCCTTTTGTCCTTTCTTTCCTGTCTTCATAATTTTTTCTTCCATTTTATTTCTTTCCTACACTTTAAGTGCCTAGGTGTCCCATGGTTAAAAATGTTGCTGATATGTTTTTTCAAAATAGGTTGCTGCAACAAGAGCAAGTAGCCCTAATTCAGAGGACTTTTTCAAAAATATATTTATTTACTCAAATGAGTTAGAAAATTATTAGATATAGTGTCTAGTTTGAGGGCATTATGAATTTATAATGAGCTTGGGAGTTCAGAAAAGGTAATACGAGCATTATATGGTGAAAAACTTCAAAGACCATCCTTAAAAACTACTTGGTAAAAAAACTTCCATATTTTTTCTGTTCTTCAATCCCACTGTCCCCTCTGTATCCTGAGTAGAAATGGTATATGTCCAGTGGTAGATCTTGGTTTTGGGATTTACAGTAGAGCATTGATGAAATTGGGGTATGACTGACCTAGAAAGAAAGTATGAAACCTCCAGAAAGGTTTATCATTGGCTACACTGCATGTCTCTAAAGTGGATTGTTTACTGAAGTGAACCACAACTTTTATGCCATAAATCCAGGCTTTATCTGAGGCTTAAAGGTTATTGGAGGATGTTACAACAGGTTTCCAAGAAGTTCTAAACATTTCGGGTAGCAATGCAAAGAATAATGATAAAGATAATTCTGGTGAAACACATACAGCAATTAGAATGAACAAGTAGAGAGGTTTCATGAAGAAATTTCAAAATATATTTTTGGAAAATGCAGATGGAATTTTCTTACATTTTCCTTTAGAAGGGTTAAAGAAGGTAGTAATTCTCCTCAAAAGTAACATTTTTTCCTCATAAAGCCCTGAAACTGTAGACTATACAGCAACTAGTCCCAACCTAATGAAGAGATTTGGAAGTTTGCATGAAACTCAGTTTGGAAATGCCATCATAACAGTTTGTATTTCTTCTGTTTGTCTTGCTAGATGGGAGTAAACTGATGCAAAGTACTCCCTGATTTGATTCCTCTGTGATTTTTGTTACAGTTCTATCTTGTACATTTTGGTTTTTTAATCAGTTTGCTACATTTTTTTTCTAGGAAACAACCCAAGGCCTTAGCAAGAAAAAAGTTGTGTGGTTACTTAAAAATCTCTGATGAGATATTGTCATTTTCCTGGCAGACTGCAGCTTCTGATTAAAGTGTGCAGCTTTCACGGTTCAATGTGCATGGTGTCAGAATATGTGTAGTATCTGTGCAGTTGCCAACCTGTAAGCTGTAAGCAAGTACTTATGCTTATATATGTTTCACACGTGGTGAAGAGAGCAACAAAGCTTCAGTTGGCTGCATTTTTTTCCAATCTGGTGCTATTCCTGACTACATTATCTTAAGTGCATTGAGGTTCTTGGAAGTAATCTGTAGATAATTTCTGTTGAAAGGAAATACAGACTTTTCATCTCAGTTAAGAACCACTTTCTCCATCTAGAAATTACAATATAAATGCAATAATGATAAGGACCAAAGTAGTTGCAATTCAAGTCAGAAGTCAACTGTGAAAGTAATAGCTAGTCTTTTTGTATGTATTAATTCTTTCTAGCTCAAAACCAGAAACAGGGATATCAGAGTACACATGGAAAATGAGGCATATACACTGTGGCACACAGTTGTCACTTTTTAAAACCATTTCTCTTTTGTTGTTACAGAAAACACAGTTGTTTTGGTTTTTATCCCTTTGCTTGACAAAGGTGTAGTGCACTTTTGCAGAGTTGTAAAGCACCCTGGGCAGTGGTTTTAAAACCATTTCCCTGTAACTTGTTACCCTTCTGGCCTTATGCAATGCCATTTCAAGACGCTTAAGACAAGGATACTCACCCTGTAACTTTGATCAGTTACAGGACACTTGTCAGTTACCAGTGGAAAACTGGTGCATGTTGGAAGACACCAGTCCTAACAGCAACATGGTGATCCTGAACATTTGTTTCAAAAAGTCAAACAGTAAACCATAAAATTAGTAACCTTCCTCTCTTCTGCTTTTGCAGGGACACCTACCTTTGATAAAGGAAAACCATAGCAGAATTAATGCTTTGTTTATGTTATTAATCTTTTCATGAAACATTTTGCTGCAAAGTTAAAAGAAAAAAAGATGTAAAAGATTGCATGGTTTTGTCTTGAAGAGTTTAATGTTCATTGTGGGATTTATACTAGCTTTTCAAAAGCTTGCTGTATATTTCTGCTAGCATATTCATGTTATTTTCTGTGTAGCTTATCTCTAAAGACAAAGAAGGATAATGCAAACCTTTGCTCTTTTTCTATGTAATTTAAACAAAGAAATGTTGATTTTTCACTGCCTTGTGTATTGTGTCATCTGTACCTGGCAAAGTGGTTTTAAAATGGTACTAAATGAGAGTGGCTACATCTGAAGTAAAGGCTATAGAGTTATAAATGATACTATGGGACTCCAGAGGATCAAACCCAGCATTTAAACTGTCCAGCAGTACTGATTTCTCTTGGCTTTATCACTGTGTATAAAGATAAATCATTCTGCCAGATCCAGTTG
This sequence comes from Rhipidura dahli, assembly GCA_013399225.1. Lineage (NCBI taxonomy): Eukaryota > Metazoa > Chordata > Aves > Passeriformes > Rhipiduridae > Rhipidura > Rhipidura dahli. The sequence goes on from VXAC01003810.1 coordinate 21,309, forward strand.
GTGAGCTTTCTTAATAAATAGATGTCTCTAACTAGAGCTGGTTAAATTATTCATTGACAGCAATTTATATATGTGAGAATTGTAGCCCTTTATTTGGTTCACAAATTACCCAGCACTTATTTGTAGTCATTTTTTGTTATTATAATCAACCCATAAATAGGTCATGATTTTGATTAGTTTGTTGCTGCTATTTGCTCACAGAGTTTGTTCATATTTTAGTTATCATGTTCATGACTTGCCTGCTGCAAGTAGATGGTGTTCTGTTTTCTCAAGGGACAAATCTAAGAAGAGAAGCCCTTTTTTGCTGTTCACAAATTATCATTATGTCTTTATAATTGCCCAGCTCTGTCAGATAAAGACTATAAATAAATGTCCAAAGAACATACGGTGTGTGCACTTCTGTGCTGCCACTGGAAATCAGAATTGCTGCAAGAAGAAGCTGCTGGCTGAAGAACAGCTGGCTCTGCTTGCATGGGAGTGAGATTAATGCATGGGCCAGGGTGGGAAACAGATTGTAAAGAGCTGGAGACAAAGTCTCAACCTTCCATTAAAAAAAGAACAGCTCCTCTTTATCATAGTGATGCTGAGCTTTCAAATCCTGTTTGACTACTTTATAAACTTAGAATGGCCAATTTCCTTCTTCGTATTTTTTTGTTGGAGCTGATCACCTCTTCTTCCTGAAAGAGAAACTAGCCTTGACAACACCTATATTCATTTATGTTCATTTATTTTTATCTAATTCATTAGAATGTGAAGCTGTGAGCAAGAGAGGTATCTCACATGGTGTTCAGTGTTGTCCTGCTGTCTCCAAGGCAAAGATCTATTATGATCTATACCTCCCTTCAAAACCCTCATTTTGCCCCAATATGGTGCAGTGCCAGTCAACAGGCTTGGTCTTAATTCTGGAAACAGTGTTGGAATTAGCCTTATTTTAGGGTGAAATTTGATCTTTGTACCAGCTGTGTAGTCCTTGTGTGAATACACAGTACTCAGGACTCTTTCTGAGAGATGTGGGGAAGAAGCTTTCCCTTTGAAAAGACTTAACTTTGTCACATGTTGCTGAGCATTGTGAACTTCTTTAGAATATTCTGTAGGACCTTTTGCTTTTAAAAAAGCCTTTCTTTTAAAGTGGACAGGTATAAGAGTGACTCAATAAACCCATGCCAGCCAAAGAAGAATTAATCCCTGTTAAATCACAGGGAGAAAGTTTGAACCGTACATTAAACTTAGCTTTGACCCTAAAAAACCCAAAGTTGGATCACAAGTATTTTTCCATGATATATACAATAATTAATGCGAGCTGTCAGGAAAGCAGTCATTAAATGGGATATTCTACTGAACTCCTGGTTTTGTTGATGTTTATGAGCTTCTTCATTCTGCATCATTTTTCCTGGTAAACCTCAATAAATCCAGATGTTCATAACTAAGCATATACAAGTAGTGTCACTAGTAATCATTGGGATTTTTTTTCCTTTGTGCTTACCTAGCTCTGGTCATAAGACATGTCAAATCTTCACCAGCTAAAGAATTTCTCAATAAAGATATGCCCTATTCACTTTGTTCTGTGTCTTGTAAGTCATCAAAATGTGAAGATGCTTTATTCCAGATGTTGTGGTCTTTGTGTGAAGAGTCCTGTAATCTGCAGGTTATATCACAAAAGGTGGATTAGGTTCCATGCAGTTTATTGTAATCAAGTCACCAGGTAAGACTCATAAAGAGGTACTTGTTTACAGATTAATTCTTCTAATTTTTGGGGTTTTTTATTTTTCTTTCTTATCCCATAAATCTTGGAAATTTGGTTCTGTGGCTACACACCTTTAGGAGGAATAGCCATGACTGCGACCAGTAGATCACTTACCTAGAAAATTAGAGATTTTAAACTAATAAGATCTGTGAGACTTTCTGGTTATTGCCAGATATCCTAGACCATTATATACAGAATGTAATGTAATGTAATGCAGTATGATTGTATGTATTGTATACCATGGCTATGTACTATGGCTATGGCTGCTCTAATGGAGTAGTGAGGGTGATGAGATGCACAACTTCTGGTGAGAGGTTTTGAGATTTATTTCTCTAATCCCAACTTTGCTTCTGTTTCTGGTTAATTTAATTTCTTATTTACTTTGATTAGAAAAAAAAAATCAGCATCATTCTTTCCTTCCATATTTCTCAGCAAAAGCTGAGTTTTATGCTGAAATTGCTGCTGAGGTTCCATATAGATATACGTACTGGGTTTGACACATCTAGGGACTGAGGCACAGGGGTATGTGCCATGCAAACTACAAATGAGTTTGGGTAGAGGATAATTCCCGAAACTTTCTCTTCAGTCAAGTTGGTGAGGTTTCTGGATCTGTACAGTAGTCAATCTTTCTGGCACTTCCAATGAAAATAACCACATATGACTTGGTTAAGAAATCAGGCAAGTTTTGTTGTGGGTTATTATCTGAGAAACAGTTTTCTCCACTTGTGCATCTAAATGCTTCTTTGATCTGGACACTGAAAAATTTATTCAGTGGGAAAGCACTATCATATTCATAGTATGTGTCGGGTCGTACAGGGTATTTATTGTTTTGCTGGTTCGAAGGGAGGCAATAAAAAATAATAGGTGCAGTAAGCACTCCCTGTCCAGTCAGATACAATCAGAGTTAATATCTCTCAACTTTGGAAGACTGGCAGGGATCCAAGGCTTGTACTGGATAGTAATTTTTTCCTTCATGCACAGTGTGGCATACTTCACTGCTGCTCTGTGTCAGATAGCAAGCCTTAAATCACACCAACCACTTCATCTCATGATTAGTAGCTATATTTATCACCTACTATACTACTTTAGTTAGAGGTTGCACAACTCTTCAGAGGTACTCATCTCCACTATCTGGGAAGTCCAGTCCTGGATACTGATTAAGCATTTTAGAAGATCTCTTCAAAATCTTAATCTTTTCTCTTCATGAGAAGTTTATAGGAAATTCATATAGACTTCTTTGGTTTACAGTCAGTTGTGGAAACCAGTCCACAGTAACAACCTTATAGTTTTATTTCTTTCTCTTTTCAGAATCTGGGATATTGAAATTGCACACCTCTTGACAAATGGAATGTTTCCCATTTAGAACCAAAAGAATTATTGTATCTTCTTTGCCTCAGGGCTTCAGGTTTTGTGTGTATATATGTCATCTTTAGTACAGTAAAAGCTGGGTTTTCCAAAAAAAAAGGGACTAATTTCAATATATTGCCAAATGGTCATTCTCTGGGATAGGTGTTATTCACTTGTAGCTCTTGATTTTGGTTCTGTTTAGTTGCTATCTAACTGTACTTAGGGAGTAAAATTTTGGGAATAAAAGCATGTTGTCAGTCACAGTCTTCTCAGCTAGCTGTATCTGAACTGCTGCCTAGCTTATCCTAGTTAATGTCTGGAAGTACAAACTAGGTAACTCATTATCTAGTGTGTACAACCTTAAGCACAGCCCTAACCAGTTCATACATAATTGTTCTGGTAGTGTTGGTTTAAAAGTAGGATTCATGTCCAATAGACCAAAACATCTGAGACTTCTGAAGACATCTCATGGGAATCTTGGTACTGAAAGTCTCATAGCATGTGCTCACAGGTCAGTGTGCATATTGGCAGCATCTGTTTGATTCAAATATAGTAATGAAAGTACAATCAAAGTACAAATAAATATGTACAATTTGTTTTGTCTGTAGGCTGGGTGCCCCAAAATGCTCTTGGTACTCTGTATAATGTTGAATCAGACAGTGTTGAAGTCCATTCCTTTTCTAAGCTGGAAGAATGTATTTTTTTATATGCCAAGTCATTTTAGTGTGATGCAGGACAAAAAAATCCAAAGGTTTTCTGGCCTTCTTTGAGCATGCTGATATCATTTTTCATGGTCATTGTATTTATTTTTATTACTGAGTATGTTTATAGACAGAACTTGGGTAATTTAAATAAGAATTCAAAATGAGAATATTGTTTGGCAAAATCAAGAAATGTTTGCTCAACGTTGTTACAAATCATGCCTTGATCTACACGGCCTGCTTGACATTTCCTGACACCTCCCCAAGGAAGAAAAAGAGTGTGAGGTGCTAGAGCCAAGCTTGAAATTCTTGTCCATCATCTCTTTGCCAAGGCCTGAGAAACAGCTTTATTTTCCCCAGCTCATTAAGGCCTCATCTGAAGATTTTATGCTGTAGTTTTAACCATATCCTCTCTGCTTAAATAGCATTTCTTAAAGCAATGGTGGTAAATAAAGTATTGTTACTCACTTTTTAATATAACTTCCTGCAGGGGTTAGAAATGGTGATAGCTGGTATAGGGACATGAATGAGTAGGTATGCACTGAGAAAATTGGATACATTTCTCAGGAATTATTCTCTGAAATAAACACAGCGACTCAACATAGAAGGGTCAGTCTGTTAATGATGTCATCTGGATAGCAGCAACATTTGTGGGGGGGTATGTAGAGCTGAGGTTTAATTCCTCATAGTTTCCAGGGTTCAAAGCCATTTCTTGCATCTCCATGTTTAATGGTTGATCCAGAAAAGAAGGGGCTGCTGTGGATGGGGAGGAGCCCTCCCAAATCCAGTCGCTGGCACTGTTTTAACGTGCATGCAGAGCACACAGTTCATGTGGCCATGCAGTTATCAAACCAAGTAGGCAGAGAATTCATCTAGGGAGGTGATGCTGATGTCTTAGGTTTTAACTTTTATATTTTTCAAATCCTGTACTGTCTGATGTGTAACTCTGAGGTTTCTTGTAGCCTGTGAATTTCTGCTCTCTCGTGCTGAGTAGCCATAACAAAGCCTCTCCAGGCCTGCTCTCCAAGGGCACTCAGACCATCCTAGGCCCAAAAAGTGTAAACCAAAAGCCTCTAAAATGGGGGAAAGCTGAGGGGAATTACATCATTAAACTGAAGCTTTAATTGGAGAATTAACCCTGATATGCAAATGAACCAAACCTATAAAAGTGTGAAGAACTCGTGACCTGTTGTCCATCTTGGGGTCCATCTTGGCAGCAGCCTCTGGCTCCCCAGGGTATAACTTCGAAAGCCTTTCCAATAAATACCCACCTTTATTCCCTTATTCTTGTCTAGCCTCTGTTTCTAGGAGGCCTCTCAATGTCTTGTTCCCTGCTCCAAGGATTATTAAAATATTTTTCCAATGACTTTTTAATTAAGCAGTAAGTTCCTGAAAATTCCTTAAGGACATGGAAGACACCTGTTCCTTGCAGGGCATTAAAAAAAAATTCATAATTTTTCTTGGCTGCAACTGAGACTTTTCTGTCTTATGTCCAAATGTCTCCTAAATAGTGAGGGCGAATAAAGTAACTGCCTGTTACTGGTTTTGAATTTGTCATGGAATAAAGTTAGTGGGCAAGCAAGCAGTATAACAAAAGAAGTTTTAAATCTTCAGTAGGGAAATGTACCTGCTAAAGTATTTTTAACTAGGTATTGTTATTGTTACATGAAACAGTTTTACAGAAAGTGAAGTTTCAAGTTTGAATTTTTTTCACTTTAGGTGGTATTACTGTTCTGGATACCAGTTTCACGCATGAAACCTAGAGAAAAAAAGTTGGTTATTGAATCCAGATTTCACAAGTGTCCAATTTGTTTAATAACAAAAGTTTCTTTATTAGTTTTTAATTTCTTTATTAATTCTTTATTTATTCTCTATTAAAACTTTTATCCTTGGAAAATAATTATATGAGATTGCAAATAAAAGATAGATAAACGATATCCGTTCATAAATTCTTAAAATAGATAATGCTTTGTCTCAACAGGTAAAAAGAACGTATCACAGAATGAAATGTTAATAAATGTTTTCTTATCAGCTATAGTCTGTTAAAAAACTGTAGCTGCCATAGCATTTGCTTATAGGCATTCTACAGACACATGTTACTTCTAAGTGGAGTATATGAACTATAATGGATAGATTAATCTTCAACTTAGACAAAATGTTACAGATTTCTATCGCAGCTCCACGTCATATCTTTGGCAAGCTGAAAAATCTCCTATAGGATTGGAAGTAGAAGTAGTAGATAAAGGTGGGCCAGTGAGCATGATTCATTAAAAATACATACATTTTGAAATTGTTGAAATTCTATTTATTTATTTTATTTTATTTTGTTCAGGCAAGAAAAAACATCTGGTTTAGATCTAGGAAGGGTAAAACTTTGCCACTAGAGTATATGAGCATCAGTCTAATATGCTGAGATTGTTTAATTTTCTTTGTGAAAGAAACAGACATAAATGATCTGGTGGCTGAGATGTGTAATTCAGCATATACTTGTTATTTAGTATAGGTTTTTTCTTGATCTTCTGGAAAAGAGCAAAAGTAGAGAGAAGATATTTCAGTTTGAGGAGTTAGCAGCTTCAACTTTATAGAAATAGTCTTTCAAAAAATGGCTTACTGCTTTGGTTTAGCTGCCAGTTGCTTTGCATCTTAGTCTCAAGTAGATCTGAATTTCCCTTTAGAGCTTGAATTCTCTGTTTGAAGGATTTTTGAATGAGTCTGACTGGAGCTGGATTTAAATTCCAATTTGAGGCGTGAAATGGCTGCTGAGGGATAGTACACAAATTGCCCTATTTCCTATACTAAAATACCTTTTTGATTCACAGGAAATCCTACTAGTGGAAATGTTATTTATACCAATTTGTAATCTGTTGTACTTTATGGAGCAGAGGATATTTTCTGTACTAAATGCAGGTATTTAACTCTTTGCATGGTAGCTGCTGGAAGAAAGCTTTGCTAATTCGACTGCAAACTGACTGTATCCTTCATGCTTTTGAGATATTATAACACTTGGAAATTAAATCTACAGGGGACAGAAGTGTTCTAAAGAATGTTGTATGTTTACAAAGTTTTCTTCTGGAAAACACTAAAGAGGGGATTGAGGTAGTGATTCTCCTGATTTCCATTGATAGATACATCCCAAAACTGTTCTATTTTAAAATGGAAACAATTTTTAAAAATTTATTTTATTCTTTTATAGAGAAGGAAGTTGTTCTGCAGTCCTTATTGGGCTACATATGTCATAAATTTGTATGTTCTTTCTGTCCTCCCAGACCCATGGCTTTGAAGAAAGGTCTTTATTTTTTAAGAACTGGTATCTAGATCAACACTTTTTTATTCAAAAGGTTAAGTCAATAGTTCTGATTTCTGTGTAGAAAGGATAGCTCATAAATATTCCCTTCAAAAAATAACTATATATTAAATTTTGACATGCAGCCATGAGAGTCCTCTAGTTGAAGAGGCACAACTGAGTTTCTTTTCTTTACTGGGGCATTAAGGAGCTTGCTAATAATTTGAGAAGGTATGCAAATAGATTGTGAAAAAAAGTAGAAGTAATAGATAAAGGTGGGACAGTGAGTTAAAATTACTCCTTTCAGATTCTTAATAGCAGAGTTAAATGAGTTAAATTCTCTCCCCTGGTTGGAAGTCAGGGGATGTGTAATAGACCATCAGACCTCCTTTGTTGACAAGCTTTAAAAATGTATCTTATTTCAGTGTTGCTTTAAAATAATTTCCAATACTATAAGGAAGAACATCAATATTTACTTGAAATAGAATAGGAAAGAGGGAATAAGAAGGAGTCAGAGCCAAAGATAAAGAACATAAATCTAAAATATTGCGTGTACTTGCTTTTTATAGACTGCCTTTCAAAACTGCTGTAGTTGCATCTAAGAATTGAAAAACAAAACCACACCAGATTGCAGAAATACTTGGGGTCTTACCCAGATAAGGATAATTTAATATAGGGTTTTTCTGCATTTTTCTTCTACTGCTTCCAAAGCTCTCTTGCAAGAAAGAGTGAAACTTTTCCTGTTTCCTAAGTTAAGCAACTATTCTGTGTCTGAAACTCTTAACACACTAAGCACTGTGTGGTATAACTGTTTGTATATAATTTAAAATTAGCTTTTAATAAATATATTAAATTATGCATGTACCTTTTAAACACTTCTTTTTTTTTCCTTTCTAATTGCCAAGACATCAGACAACTGAATGTCCCATTTTAAGATTGCTGTGTATGACATGTAGTTTCACAAAAAGCAGAAAACTTTATTTCATTAGTTGTTGAGGTTGCTTTTTCTTAAATTTAGAGTCTTAACTGTCCTGCTAATTTTTGTTAACTTCTCTGTCTAATAACACACTAGCAGAGCAGCAATGACCATGGACTTTCCTAAATGCTTTTAAGATGTGAAATTCGATGCTGTTATATGGCCTAATATCCTTAATGTTACTCTCAAGCAATAGCAGTACTACATAAACAATCTCTGAAATGCAAGGCCCTTTGATACTGAGCATGGGGAAAGAATTATTTGGTCCAAATTGTGGAATAATAAAAAAATGACACACCCTGTTTTTCCTTTTGTAACATACCTAGAACAGACATGTTTTTATACCTGTTTTTTACTTCACATGGGGACAAAAATTCCAAGACCAAACATATTCATGATTTTGTACTAAGGTCTCACATGAACGAGCTGCAAGATTTTTCAAGCCCCAGGATGTAGCTTTTTTTTTTTTCTTTTTGGATTTAGCTAATTTGATTTACTGAATTTAATTAGATGTCAATGAGCAATGATTTATGACTTTTCCAGGTCACTTGCATACTTCTTTTTTTCCTCCAAGTATCCTGCAATAGAGCAAGGAAAATGAAGAGACCTAAATAAGGGAAAGCTTAAGCTTTTCTGTTTCCTGCAAGTGATGGCACAGAGGGTAACCAGTGTTTCATTTTTAGCCCCTTTTTGGTGTTTAAAAATAAATCTCCCTATCAGTTTGCAACATTTCTCAGAGAAATGTAGCGAAATTCTTTTTTCTATTTCCAGCTCCAGTATTTCATAGAAGGTTTTGTTGTATGGTTACAAAATTGCCTTTTTGATCTAATACATGCACTTTATATCTCTATTTCTCTTTTTATCCATCCTTGCCTTGTTATCATCACGATGTTAATGACCTGTAATTGTAAGGCAGTCACAATGGTTTTTTGTTTAAATCCTTCATAAGCTTATCACATTTCATTCTCTGCTAAGCCCACAAAACAGAACATTCAGATTTTTAACCTACATTTTTATTGGATACTTGTAGAAAAATCCCATCTGTATATTTTATTACACCATGAAAATATATTAAAAGTAGAGAAGAAGAACAAATTAACTATCACACTGATCGGGTTGTTCAAAGAGTGGTTTAGTTTCAAATGGAAAGACAAACATGTAAAACAGCTCTGAAAATAAAAAAATAAATTTAAAAAAAATTATAATTTATATCTTGATGAAGCATCACAATTCCATATTCATTTTGAGGGTCACTCTTTTCCCTAAAGAACTAATGAATATACATGTAAAAGCATAAAAATATTTAAATTAAAGTTGTAAATTATTGTGGGAATTTTAAAATCAAATGATATTATTTTCATTTTCTGTATCATTGTAGAAGTACTATGCTTACCCATAGTATATTTTTCATTTTTAAAGAAGAAAGGTTGAAGCTCAGTCTTTCACTTGTCCTTTGGGCTGGAACATAATTAAAAATGTATTCTTGTATTTCAAGTGTAAGTATGTATCTCAAGAAACCTGAAGGTAAAAGATAAGTTACAGAACACGATTAAATTATCTTATCTTCTAAATATGCCATTGCTTTAAGCCAAATTGTACCCCACCCCCATGTGGGAAAAGGGTAATAGCCAAAGCATTAATTATCTATATTCTACAGATGATTTAACTAATTTTAAAGTTATTTTTAGAAAGAGCAGAGAGGAGTAGGATTTAAATCCCATCGTATGCTGTGTACCATATGTATCTTTTTTGATGTTAGGCAGATTGCTAAATCATAAGTCCTGGGCTTCCCCTCCGTAGGCTGAACCAGCTGCTGCATTAACTGTTCCTGCGTCTTCTTTTCTGTGCCCAGCTCACTAAAGCCCTTATACAACCTAATTCTTTCTTTCTGTTCACTGCAATCATTTTCTGCTGTTAGCTAAATGCACATCCTGCTCTGCATTAGGGCTTTTTCCCCTTCCTGTGGTGGAGGAAAGCAAATATTGATGGTACATTTTTTCACAGTGGCTGAATGGTTATCAATCACTTTGCATGTTCTTTGATTTTTTACTATTACATGTTCTGTGAGCCAATTTTATATTTGGTATTTCAGTTTATTATTCTGAAAGACCCCTGCCTTGAAGATGACCCTAATGCCCTATTTTATTTTTGTTTCTGTGCTGTTTAATACAATTGCTACATGATTGATATAAACATGGTTTATATGCACATACAGATATTATTTACAAGATATTTAACATTAATGGATTTTTTTTCCTTTAATTTCAACAGTCTTAATGCTCTCTGAATGCTTTTATTTTCCAGTGGGAAAAATAAAATGTATACAACAAAGATGCAAAACCAGCATATAATGGATAAAATTAAATTAGTTATTGAATATAATTTTCCAAAGTCTATTTCAAATTAGACTTCTTGAAAATATACGTAATTCATATTTGTTTAAGCTACATTTTAAACTGCATTCTCTTGAGTTTTCATCTATTAAACCCCCTGATTATTGTGCTGTCAGGTTGTTAAGTTTAGCAATGAGCCTATTTTCACACGTTATGACATACAGAGTAGAGTATTTCTTGCATAGGTGGTATCTTATTCAAGTTTAGTTACAAGCATCTCCTGAAGTTCCAAATGTTGCTTGAGCATCTGTGTATTGTTTTGACCGCCCCTTTCCTCTGCATTGACCACATCCTTCCATCTGCTTATGACATCTTACTATTCTGAAGAATGTTTTGTGGGAATTTTGAAAAATAGGCCCATATTTATGTTGACAGTTTATAATTTACAACAGATTTTGCTGTTTCTTGCTTTTTTTCTTGCTGTATGTGAGGAGGTTTTCAAATCTCTGAAGGCACCCATCTTGTTTTGCCCAGAAAGTGCAGGAATATTTGTAAAGTCTTAAATATAGGCACAGAGATGGCCTGAAGAGATATTTTGAGGCTATTATAAAATTCTTTTGCTTGCAACTCATCTAGTTTAGAAGACAGCAATGATTTTTTAGCAACATTAATGAGAGACAATACTGTAGGCTTCTCTTCTGAGAACCATTGGTTTGGATTCTGTCTCCTGGTGCTGGTTCAATTGCCTTCTGGAGACCAACCCATTCTCCAAGGTACTATGGCAAGAGTTAAAATTGAAAATGTTTCCCTCTCAGAAAGGAATGGGTAGAGGTTTTTTTCCCTTTTTTCAAAGAAGTGAAATGCTTTTACTTCTACACTGCCTTGTGATGGTTTTTTAAAGATGTGTTTGCGTGAAGAAGGCAGCAATATTTTGTAAACATAAGAGCTCATGTAAATATTTATTCTCCTCTATAGCAAGAATTCACTAAAGATTCCTTGAGTGGTTTTATTTCTGTCAGGAAACTCAGGAAATTACAGGTTTATTAGTTTGTTGCATCTGCTGTTTGTTTGGTACGTTCATTTTCTGTTTTGCTTTGCAGGTGTCACCGAAGATGTTGTAATGATTTCAAATGCACTCTTGCAGTGTTGCCCATTGCTGGCTATGATTTATACCACTTACATCTTAAACTTTATTATTCACTTTTAGAAATCACTCTTTCACTTTGTCCCATTAAAATTTTGTTCATTACAGACTTAGCTGCCTCCAAGCATGTTCTCTAAAACTCCATCTCAGGTTCTCCATGCAGTTCTTCATAGTCTCCTACACATTACACAGCAATATTTTAAGAAGCATGTTTCTCTTCTTTCACAGTGATTAGATTTCTAATGTTCAGATGTGGGTTTTGCAAGTCTCTGAAAGTATTACAGTACAAGCTAACAAAGCACGTTATTTACTCATTCTGGCCAATGTCTTTATCTTATCCTGAATATAGTTGGCCATCCTTAAATAAGACTGTCAGGTTTCCGGCTCTATCCCAGTATGTCTTGCTGATGGTCAGGATGCAAAGATGCCATTCATTTGAATTCTTAAATGGCTGTTAGGCTCAGGCTTGACATTTGTGATGAAATTGGAGCTTTCCCTGTGTCCATGGCAATAAAGTTATGTCCATTAAGATGCTCTGTACTTAACTATCCTTCTTAGCTTTTTCTTGGCAGAAGTAGACACTTACTTCGATTATATAATTAAATATTCACTTCAAAAATTGGGACAGGTCTGAAAACCTCCATGCCCTAGAGCCATGTTCTAGACTTCTTTCTTTCCCAACTTTTCTCCCTAGTTTGCTTAGCAACTATGGTGTAAAAATGGCCAGCCAGACAACACTTTTGAGGATGAGACTTCTACATTATACTGGCGGCTGTGCATGATGTTGCACACATTGTAGTAGGATTGGAAACACTGGAGCAAAACACCTGGTGTTGGAAAGCACTGGAATCACTGGCTGTGATTTTCTGCTGTAAGGAAGCCCAAAACAGCCACATTGCACACTAGCATAGTTTAAGGACGTTGGTATCTACACACACATGCTATGTACCATAGGGTGGTGAACATATCCACCAATTCATTCTGTGCCTGTCCCAAAGTTGTAGAGAAAAAACAGATCCTCACCCTAGTCTGGCATCCCAGGTGAACCTTGCAAAATCAGTCATATACAGTAGGAATTTAAGGCAGAGAAATAGGTTATAGAAGTCAGAAATAGGGGAGTTTCTTGAGGCAGAAGGAGATCTCAGGTAACATTCTATTCCTTTTTGTTGAGTTTGTATATGGCCCACATTGCTCCTGAGAAGAACTGTGTTTCTTCCTGATAATCTGTGGGATCTCAGGCACTGTTTCTTCACTTGAAGCTCAGTCAGTTGTGACTTTCAACATTTCTGAGTGATGATCCTCCTAGGCAACGAATGAAAAAGGAATGGTTTGGGAGATGTTGAAAGAGAGCAAAAGGAAATATGAGAAATGGAGAATATATGCCAAGATAAGAAGGAAGAACAAGAGCAGTGACAGATATTTTGGGGAAGGCATTAGTGCTTCAGTTCTCAAACTGAGAATATTTTATTTCTTTCTGGGGTGGTATGCAGCTGTAACCATCATCTCCAGGTCATAGACTTGAATATAAAGAAATGTAAGTTTGCCCTCTGTAATAAACAAGCCACAAGAAACACAAATTTGATCATGTTCTCCTGTCCAAAGCTGTATTTCTAAACTGAATGTGTAAATAGGCATAGGGGAGGGAGGCCTGCAGTCATGTTTATTTTCTTCTCTTGGGGAAGGTGACAGCAAGTGATTCAGTCTGTAGATGCTAGACCCAGCACAGTGGTAGGAAGAAATATTAGTCTGTAGAAGAAACACTTGCTGAATGTGTACCTGATTTTTGTCTCATGCAGGAAAACTGTGACAAACCAAATACAATGCATCATGAATCACACTGAATCTGTTCTCTGCCAGTTAAGCAAGTGATATAGAGTTGCACTGACTGATCTATAAAGCAATACCAATTAATTTACATCTGTAAAATGATCTCACTGCTTCTTCTTAGTACATTTTTCTAATGTCTCTGCTCGAAAGAAGATCATTCATCTTTCCTCAGTTATTAGCACAGTGTTGTACTTTAACCTCAGCCAGCCTCCAAGTACCACACAGCCCCTCACTCACTCTCCCACCAGCGGGATCGGGGAAAGAATCAGAAGAAAACATGTGGGTTGAGATAAAGACAGTTTAATAGGAAAAGCAAAAGCCACACACACAAGCAAAGCAAAACAAGGAATTAATTCACTGCTTCCCATGGGTGGGCAGGTGTTCAGCCATCTCCAGGAGAGCAGGGCCCCATCACATTTATTGGTGACTCAGAAGACAAACACCAACACGCCAAATGTCCCCCCCCACTTCTTCCTTCTTCCCCCACTTTGTATTTGAGCATGCTGTCACATGGTCTGGAACATCCCTTTGGTCAGTTGGGGTCAGCTGTCCTGGCTGTGTCTCCTCCCAGCCTCCCAAGCACCCCCAACTTCCTCTCCAGCATGGCAGTGCAAAAAGCAGAAAGGCCTTGGCTCTGTGCAAGCCCTGCTCAGCAATAACAAAAACATCTCTGTATTATCAGCCCTGTGCTTAGGACAAACCCAGGACATAGCCCCTACCAGCCAATCTACCTCAGCTAAAACAAGCACATACAGGCACTGAAATTTTATGGCATGTCTCAGGCCGTATTTTGACCATGAAACTTACCGTAATTGTAGTCAGGAATTTGCATTCAGTAGTCATCAGTGGAAGCACTGCTTGTTAAGCTTTTCAGCTGATCTGGTTATTGCTTAATCGTGGGGCAAAACTGACTGTTGGCAACAATTTAATTAATTTTTGAATATAAGTCTGCTTTGGGTTGTTTGGGAAAAAAAGTGATCATCAAAAAAGATATTTTAATATCAAAAAGGTCAACAAAATTAAAATTTTAATTTAATGAAAGTTTTTTTTTGAAAAAATGTTCAAGCATGTTTATATCAAGAAAGGAGAAGAACGTAAACAGGTATATGAAATGATCGTATTAAAACTTGAGGGGCTAGGCAGAAGATTTTAACATGCATACATGATTTGATATGATCAAAATCTTTTTATAGACTAAGAGGAAACCATTTTACACACTGAGCTAATCACTTATGGTTTATCTAATTAGCTTTCACTGTTCAATAGAATTACATAATGTTATGTAATATTACGTCTTACACATAAACTTCCTATTAGCTTCCCCTGCTACTTGGTGTATGCTGTCCCTTCCTGTACTTCTCCAGGTCTTAGAATTGAATACCCAGTTTTTCTCAGGAAAATGAAGAGATTTTAACAGTAATTGTCATCTTGGTTCTCCGTCTTCTCTTTAGTTTTGGAGTCTATTTGAGACTACTTCTTTGTATTTTCTCATGGTTTCTTTCTTGCCGTCCCTCTCTACTTCCCAAGCAAAGTTTGGGAATTAGAGAGGAGCAGCCCAGTAGCCCAGGAGGGTACAGTGACCATGTAGGGGTGCCAGCCCCATGTAGAGGTGCTCCCAGGGTGGAGCCAGTGCAGGGGGACACAGACACGTGGCCACCAGGCATTTGCTGCCAAGGATAAAACCAGCGCTCGCCAAGACAGGGCAGCCCTGACAGCCTGCACAGCCAGCTCTGAGCCAAGCCTCTGGCCCTGTGCTAGTGATGGCAAACCCACTGCTTTCCAGACCACAGAACAGGCCTTCCAAAACATTCCTCTTGTCACCATTACCAGCTCTAAAGGGAAGTCTCTCAAGACTTCATGAGTAAGAGCTTATCTCTCTGTGTGTTTGCAGGGTTGGATCTATAAGACTTACTTGCTGCCGCAGAAAAGATTGCATAATTCTGCAGCGCCCTAAAATATTTATCAGTGTGAGAATGAGATCCTTTGTGTTCAGAACAAATGTACTTTGATATTTTTAAATTATTAAAAATCTTTGCAGGTGTGAATCGTAAATCTTATCATATATTCTGACCCTGGTTTTCAATGTGTCTTTCCTGAGAAATCACATGAAGAATAGAAGTGAAGAGTGAATGCTAAAAGCTATGGTTTTTCCCAGGTCAAAATTGAGAGAAGTAAGAAGAAGGGATGCAGCCTCATTTATTGAGAAAAAGACAGTTTAAAGACAGTATAGTTTTTAAACACAGGTGCTATGTACACCTAGACTCAATTAAGATGTGCGTATAATCATATACATGTGCTTTATTAAATGAATGTGATATATCTCTAACCCCCCTAATTTTTAACACCAAGAATATTAAAACAAACTGGGAAAATTATGGACTTTATTGCTTTTTAAACTAAATATAGTAAAGTGTAGTACAATCTGGTAGACTAAAATCAGTAACCCTTGGCATGAATGTGCATTTATAAAGCCAAACTTTGAAACCTTGTTTTCTTTTGACTACTGCTTTGAAGGTCATTCTGCACTAATATCTTTTTATCTTTTTTTTTCTTTTTTTTTTCTTAAATGTATTTCATCACATGAAAACAGACTTTAAAGTTTTCTAAGTTCGTTTCACTGTATTATAATCAATTTAGGAAACTTCAGTCAAAATAATCCCACTTTCTGAGGCTTCATTTAAAACATCTAGCACAGGACAAAAATTTTTTCACTGAATGACACCAAGCAGGTAGAATTGCTAGTGTGATTTTTTTAGTAACTCATTTTTCTCTTGCCTTTTCAGACTATGGCACTATTAAGAAAGTACTTGCCCCAATGAACCAGACTTCAAGCAGCTGCCTGCTTGAGGAAATTGAACTCCTGCCGAAAAGTCAGCGAGAGCCCATCAGGAGCCTTCAGATCCTGCACAGCCAGAGTGTCCTTTTTGTGGGCCTTCAGGAACATGTGATTAAGGTCCCCCTGAAGAGATGTCTGTTTTACAAAAAATACAGGTAGGAAGAATCAGCTAGCTTTATTTGACTGGAGAAAAATACATGCAGGGGGTTGCAGAAAAATGAGAAGGATAAATAACTGCAGGTAGAAATCCAAATTAATTGTCTCTCTCAACAATGACTTCCTGTGTACAGTGTTTATCAGAAGTGTCTCTGACTACTTGTACTAACTTGTTAGGACTAGCTGAGGCTCTCAAGGAATTATATTCATGTTGAAGTGTCATGTGGATTCTGAATTGTGAAGTGAAACAGTAAGAAGTGTTTTATATAGAAAACAGTTATCTGGTAAAGTGCAATATAGCTGCTGGTTTATTATATTTAAAGATCATGACTTGGACAAATTTAAAGGGCTTTTTTGTTTCATTTTTTTTTAAAGCTGTATTATAACTAAGTGAACAATGTCTCTGTGGATTCATAAAAAAATTGGTTGGATGAACTGAGAGTTAAGAATACTTGGAAAAGTGGCTTTTTAAAGGCAGTGTTGGATCAGCAAACTGTAATAAATGTAAATATGCTACTAGGTAAAAGGGCTATGGAGCTGACATATTCAAAGAGGATAACTTACAAAATATCACTTGGTTGTAGACTGTATTATGATAGTTAAGGAATTTAAAGTTCAGCACATAACTTTTTCAACAGACTGTCTGAAAATACATCTGGGTTGCAAAACATGCTATTAGAGATTTTTAATTTCATCTCGTTAGTTGTATCTTCCCTTTGCTATATGTGCTCTTGGTAATTCAGTACAATTGTTTTGTGTTACATCCCATAGACACTGAACCAGCCATGAGGTTTTGAGAACTGTGACAGAGACATGTGGTTGGTCTCTTAGCTTGTTTTAGCTTCACCTTGTTTAACAGACATTGCTTTGAAAAGTTGGGCTGTTAAAGGAGGGAGAAAGGCTTCCAGTTGCCTTTCTTGGCTGCTGCACTCACAGGGACGTTATTTGGGTGGCAGAAGTGTTATAGCTCCCATGAAAGGCAGTGTGACCATTTGCAGGTAGAGACCTTTCTGGCTGTCAGAGGGACCACACAGTTGGTCACAGCAGGGAGGTGACCACAGGACACAGGTGTAGTAAAGCTGTGGCTCAGTGGCAGTGGAAGGACATTTCCAAGGGGCCTGGCTCACCATGGGGATTGGTACCCTGCAGGAAGCCAGTGAAAGGCTACTGAGTTAAAAACAACACTGAAGGAAAATCTGTGCCCCAGAAAACAAGTAGTCCAGGGAAGGCAAGTATTCTACTTTTTACATTTCTTTACCAGCCCTTTTGTTGTTTATGCTGCCTTATGTAGCATATTTTTGGCATTTTCTTTTGAAACAGAAGAACACTTGAAGCCATATTGGAAGACTTGCAAAGCTTACTTTAGGGAAAATTCGTGTATGGGCAAGTCTCTGCTTCAAGCTTTTTGTTGGTTTAGTGGCCTACATAGGACCAAGTTTAAATTTCCATGGAAGCTTCATCTTACCTTGGTTCAGTGAGTTGAAAAAGGATGTGTGGTAGTGAGTATTTACACCAAGCCTGCAGTGCACTTCAGACATTTCAAGGCTGGAGCCTCATTTTGTTTTTAGAGAGATGTGAATGCGCAGGGTCCCTGGTACGTCTGCTTCTGTCAGGACAATACCCAAGGCATGGGAATGTTATTCCAGCTGCAGGGCCCAAACATGCTTCTGCCCTTGCAGGTTAGGACTGCTGTTTCAATCACAGACCCCATGCATGGCTGCAGGCTATTCATTCCTCTCCCTGTTTGAGCAGTGGGCTTTAATTGCCTAATTTTTAAAATGCCTTTTAGAACAAAAGAAAACAAAACAAACAAATGGTGCTTTTCCCATTTTACTGAGTAGAACAGTAGTTAAATGCCTCAAATACTGCTCAGATGATAATTTATTCCTCTTCCCAGAGGTATATGAAGTCTCATCTTCCAGTGGAATGACTTATTTAAAAGGAGATAAAATGATTCCTTGTGGGGTTTTTCAGTCATGTCTTGTAGTTGTAGTTTGTAGTTGTATGACTTCTCTTATAGTAATTAAATATTCATTGCACCAAAAGACTTGCCATCCTTGCTTTCTTCTTGGTTAAAGAGTTCACCAGCAATTCTAGCTCTGTTTTGTGAAAAAGGGTAGGATTTACAGATGTGATCCAGACCAAAAAAAGGAATTTCCTTGTCATCTATCATTAGGGACTCAGGTTATTTGGAGAATGCAGATATAATCTTTCACCTATAATTAACTTTTGGTTAATTTTGACTAGTTTTTTCCTGGCTTATGCTGGATTGTTTTTTTTTTTTTTTTTTTGCATGTGAGTAGAGTATGCGTACATTTCTTGGAGCTATACATTTCTCCAGGCATTGAAACATCTTAAACTTGCTCACTGCAACATTCTTCTGTTATGTTGCTAAGTATCACTTCTATACTGTAGCAATGAGTAAACAGAGTAATGGGTAAACCTCACCTAAGGTAATGCCTTGGAGCATTGTGGGGATTTATTTTTGATCATTTTAATTGTATTTGTTTACATTTATCATATTTAGGGCCAAGACTACATTCTGAAATTCCATTAATGATAACTAGAGTCTCTTCCCCAGATAAAGGATGTGTATTATTCAGTATCTACTTCGCCTAATTATCAAGGAATACGGCATGCTTGTGTATGAATAACAGCCTTAAAAAAGCCAAAAGGTTGAAGACGTGCTACCTCACCTGCTCTGTCTTTTTGTGTAAATGGCAGAGTGCTCAGTGTCTAGTCTTATCTAATCTCTTTGTTTAAGTTTATTGCTTTCAGACAATACAACTTCAGTCCCTCTGTTAAGCAGATTCTTTCATGAGCTAATATCTCAGTGTCCAGATATTGTGTCCATTTCTTGAGATTGTCAGTTGTAATTTTTCTTCATTATTCTTCGTTTCATCTTCTCACAGTAGCCTCTAAAGCATGGTTATAGCTTTTATTTTTAGTTTATTATGTCTCCTTAATAAATATGCTCTGCATGTCCTGTGTCTGTTCCTCTGGCACTTTCCAGTGGTGGAAGAACCCTGTGCCATGCTGCTGCATCTGGCAGACATTCCCTCTGCTTCAGCACACTCACTTTGGTCATAACTCTACTCCCATAAACACTGTTAACAAAGGCCCTTGGAAACAGATTTGGGGACTAATTTTTTTTGTTTGGGTTTTTTTTTGTTTGGTTTTTTTGTGTGTGTTTTAGGTGCTGTTTGCTCTACTTTATTACTGGGACAGCAGACCTTACCACAGGCAAAATCTGTTTTCACACCCATAGTTTGTGTTGCTCATCACTTTTCATTATGCCACTATTTTTCCATTATTCATGAGTTGCACATGAAAGTTATTTTGATTGCCAGTGTCTAATAATACGTGGAGGGGGGGCAGGTGGAGGGTGTTTCATACAGACTTCTGCCAATGTCTGAATAGTTTTGAATATCCTGTCATAATCGTGCTGGTTTCAGGAGTCATCTAGAGAAAAATAATTTGGGACATGTCACTACTTTGGAGAATCAGTTCCCCAGAAAATGCTAGCCATCTTCAACTTGCAGACAGCAGCACAGCAGTTACCTAAGTTCAGTTCTCCCTGGAGAAAATCCTTAAGGTTTGATCACGTTATTATCACCTGGGTATTGCAATTCACACGTTTGTTGAACTTCTACAGAAGTTTGTCAATATTATTCACTGAAGCTGTTTTCACTATGAATTTTCCATGTCTCTGTACTTCTTAAGGGTTGAGTAGGCCAAGCATGAAACACAACTGACTTTTATATGTCTGCTAATTAACTATAATGTGAGATAAATAGAATAATTATCATGAGAAAATAACTATTAAACTCTCTAAAATTTCAGTGTCTGCGGTTTACTTTGAAGGCTCCATGCACCTGTAATAAGATTTGTAGTATGTGGGTAGTGATTCTGTCCCCTGAAACAAAGAAACTGTCAGCTTTTATTGGCAGCTGTAGCCTTCAAAAGCAACCCTGGATGGCAGTGATTTTTCTGAGGCAAAGTTGTCAAAGTTATGCATCATACTGGAGTTCTCACTGCATTAGTTCTGAAAGGACAATGGAAGGTTGCATCAGCCCAATGTTCTTTAAAAGCTTACAAGCAAGGGACAGAAGATAGGTTTCACACACTTGAAAGCCTTGAAAACTTATCTTACTATGATGTTCTGTCTAAGTAAATAAATAGTGCCATCTGCCAAAAGCTGTGCAAATAGTGACTTCTCTGATCTAAAAAAACCCCCCAGCTTTTGGAAATTTTGAGTATTTTTCTTTTTTTTTTTACAATATATGCCTAGGATACTACTGGGTCACAAGGTTTGTTTTGCTGAGTAGTGTTATCATGGCTCTTCTACTGTAACTAACTTTTCACTCTTTGAACTTCTTTATTCTTATTTTGGTGTCTTTGTGAGCCATCAGTTAAACAATCTGTACACACAGAAAAGAAAACTGTATCAGCACAGTTCTAAAAAGGGTACCGAGTTAACTAACAGAAGAAAACAATACACTTTATTTTATTCCTAGAACTCCAGCAAGATTACTGGATTAAGAATTTCAACCTCTTTTGCCTTCCTTTATTCCTTTATCTGCAGCCCCAGCTGCAGATTTTCCATCCTCAGAAGTATTCTCACACTCAGTAGGAACCTGTCTCCTGGTAATAAACACTCTATAACATAAAATAGTAAAATAATTATTCCTATATATTGATACTATTCAAGTTAATAAGTATGTGGTCGAAATCATTACTAGGTGTCCTGAAGAGCTTGCCAACAAATGAAATTGCAATTTCTGTTTGGAAATAATGATTCCAAAGCAGTTATTTTTGGATATTCAGGTGGATTTCCTGATTTCAAAATATGCAGGCTTTGTTCCAGTTTAAATATGAGAAATCTGCTGCTGCATTGTAATGTCAGAACCTCATGGGGACTGATCTGAATTAGTGATTCCAGGGTAATATTCCAGAATCAGAGTCCTCATAAATTTCCCAAACTGGGATAAACCATACTCCTGTCTTCAAGACTAGATTACAAGCATGAAATAAAAATGGCAATTCCTTTTTTGGGTATTACATACACTGAAAAATTATCTTCACTTGGTGTCAATTTACAAGAACAGTATTAAAGTCAGCAAAATTATGAAATAAGCACAGTTGTAGGTTTTTTGCACTTAAAAGAAGTAGAGTATTAGTCCCATACTAAGGGACTAATCAGTTCAAGAGGGAATCAATTCAAGCTCTACAGAACTGAGCTTGACCCTTTCTGCCTCTGTGAAGATGAAAGCTTTTGCAGAAAGTGTCAGCCTATCTGTCCTGCAAAATGCATCAGACTGTTCATTTACATTTTGCTGCCCCTGAAATATCTAGTGACAACTCCTCAAAATGCAATCCATGTATATATGTATGTGTTGTACTGTAAGCAGATATTTTTTTTCAAACAGGAATTTTACAGCCTGCTCCCAATTTATTTCTTGAAGTAGCCTTATGAGGGAAAGAAAAATGTCTTTTTATTTTGTTTTACAAGGATGTAAGTAAACCAGATGGACTCAACTGCATATTTGCAATTCAGATTTTATTAGTAGGATATTATTTTAAGCAAAAAAGGGACCCAAGAAAAATTTAAAACAGGAGTGTGATTTTCATTTGTCATGATGTAATTAATTTTGTTGCTTAAAAAAATATCAAAAGATTCAGGAATTCTAAGTTCAGTGCTCTTAGTAGCTGTAGGTGCTTACAGGCAAGTTCAGGAAGTGGGGGATGAGTTGGCAGTGAGGTGGATCGGGAAATAGCTGAATGCCAGCTCTCAGAGGATTGTGATCAGTGGCACAGTGTCTAGTTGGAGGCTTGTCACTAGAGGTGTCCCCTAAGGGTCAATACTGGGCCCAGTACTGTTTAACTTATGAATCAGTGACCTGGCTGAAGGGGCAGCTGTCTCCTCAGTGAGTTCCCTGATGGCACAAAGCTGGGAGGACTGGCTGGTACCCCAGAGGGCTGTGCAGCCCCTCAGAGGAACCTCGACAGGCTGGAGAGATGGGCAGAGAGGAACCTTCTGAAATTCAACAAAGGCAGGTGAAGGGTCCTGCACCTGGGGAGGAATTACCCTGGGCACCAGCACAGACTGAGGGCTGGTCTGCTGTAAAGCAGCACTACAGAGGAGGACCTGGGGGTCCTGGTGGTCCATGAGCCAGCAGTATGCCCTGGGGGCCAGGGAGGTCAGTTGGATCCTGGGGTGCATTAGGAAGAGCATTGCCAGCAGGTTGAGGGAGGCAATCCTGCCTCTCTACTCTGGTGAGGCCACATCTGGAGTGCTGTGTGCAGTTCTGGGCTCCTGAGGACAAGAGAGACTTGGAGCTCCTGCAGTGGGTCCAGCGGAGGGCAACAAATTTGAATAGGGGCTGGAGCACGTCTTTTATGAGACTGAGGGAGTTGGACCTGTTCAGCCTCGAGAGGAGAACACTGAGAGGAGATTAATCAATGTATGTAATCAATGTACATTGTGTATTATCAATGCATATCTGAGGAGAGGGCATCCAGAGGATGGAGTACACACTCTGAAAGTTGTCTTTCACATTTGATCCGTATCGAGTCACTTGGAAGCATCAACATTCAGTGAATTGTGTGTTATAAACAACTTCTACTCATAAATTTCTGATTCCAGATTTGATGGAAGGAGCTTGTAGGTTCAAGGCTGGTTTTCCAGTGATGTTGAAAAATTGAATTGTACCTAAATATATTTTGACTATATTACAAAAATTAAAATAAGAGGAAGCAATGGTAGTCCGCTCAGAGTGTCTGAGACGATTAAAGGATTTGACTTTTCTTACCAGTACAGGTCAGGGTTAAGCAGTATTCTGAATATTTGACCTTAGTTTGAGCTGCTGAGGCTTTTCTAAGTTTTGTCCCTACCATTTATGTTCTTCTGCATCATTCATCTGTACCTTTGGATGCCTGTTCTTCATTGCACACACATATATATGTATGTAGCTACAAAACCAGTAGTAATGAAATGGTTAGTGTGACTGATAGGTACCTTTGTCTGGTATCAGATTCATGAATTCATTCAGAAATGGATAGAACGGTGCATTTGGAACACGAGACAGGCTTATAGCTTCAGTTTTCTGTTCAAATTTGCAGTGATGAATCTGTCTTCTGCAAAATAAGATGGTGACCCAGGTTCAGTTCCTGGGATACGAAGAGTCAGATCACATTTGATGGTAATTGGGACTCTCTAGGCATGGGTATTTTAGTAGAAATTATTGAAAGGTCCTGAGACTGTTCTTCGAAATTCTGTGTATATGTAGACAGAAAAATGCTTCTTGAACAATCTTAGAAGATGTACCTCTTGCATTTATATATATTGTATGAATAAAATGTTAGAGCTCAAGAGGATACCTGATTAGCACTTGTAATGTATATTCACATGGGAATATATTCTCCCCACAAAGGAAATTTATAAATCTCTTTGAAATTCATGGTATTATGATATAGCTTTTAAACTTAAGGCCTTCTTTTCTGTTCTTTGGAACACACATAAATTCTTTCTAGGCTAAAACTGTATGGGATTTTTAATATATTTTGCTCTGAATGATATTCAATCCTGAATATTGAATATTCTGCCTTTTTTTCTGACTAAGTAACTCATATCAAATATAACTGAAATAGAACAGTTTTGCTGGCCTATTTGATGATAATTATAAAATAGCTGAAGAAATGACCTGCTTTTACTGACTTGCTCTAGAGTGAGAGGATTTATGGTTTTTTTAGTAGTCAGTCAGAACTCATGGCTGAGGTGTTGCACCACTGTCAGAAGCCACACTGAACCATCACTGCCAAATGAGTGCCTTGCAGGAGACACACTCTACTACCTATCATTTATGTTTGGTAAAAAATATGAAGCAACAACACAGAGCAAAATTAGAATCAGTCAGGAGAAGCTGAAGGCTGTTGAATGTTTTTGCAGAGAGTGGTGACTCCATAGGGTAAGTAATGTCAAGAGTCTTCGAATGAACCAGTTTTATTCCTGAATTTCCTTCCTGCACAGAATTGACATTTGTAGCAGTGCTGGGACAAATCATGTGAAGTCTTAGAGATGTGGGCTGGTGCCTACTGGGATTAACAGACAAAACATTCATTCTCTGCTGAAGTTGAGATGTAAGGTATACTTCTAGAAACAAGATGACAAAATATATTATCCAACTCTGCTACTTGTGGTGTGACAGTTGGAAAGGGCCCTGTCAAATGAAAGACCTAATACCTACTTTAAAATTTATCTAGTTTTCAACAGTAGCATCTAAAATGGTTCTAATTTAGACAGAGATTTGGGAGGAAAAGGACACAAAGATGGGTAGTGGTATCTGATTTTTGACTTTCCTCACTTATATAAAAGTGACATAGATTTGACAGCCACGTTGTGTAGTTTCTTTTGTTATTTCATGTACACATTGAAGCTGTTCCTCTTACTGCTGTCTTTTGGGAAAGAGATTAATTAAAAAAGAGTTAAAACAGAAAGACATTTTCCTAAGGACACATAATGAAAGTTAAGAATAGTCCCTTTAAATTGCACATTTCAAATAGTTCTGATATTTTCATAGGTACAAGTGTTATTCTAGTTGATTTTTTTAATCTGTTTCTTTTGTTATCTGTTTCTTTGTTTTATCTAGGCATAGTAGATAAAAATAATTAGCTGCTTTTTCTCACACATTAAATCAAAGGAATCATCCCTCAAAGGAAAGAAAATGGTTTTAAAAGATGACATAATTAGGCAGTAAGGATAAAAACTTACCCTCATTTTACCTCCCTTCTTTAATTTTAAAGAAATTATATCCACTTTTCAGAGATACTGGTGATCTGAAAAAAATAAATAAGAAAACCCTCTGAGATGTGACACAGGGTGAAGAACAGAAAGGAATTGTTGTGCCAATACCTGAGAACAGGGCAGCTATTTAACCAAGGTCTTGCCACATTTCATGAAAATACCTGACACTGTGAACTGAAAGAGGTTAATGATACTGAACTACAGTTTTGTTATATCTTTTTTCTTTTTGCTGTCTGAATATAAGATTTAAAAAATCAAACTTTTTACAATATGAGACTTAGCTATAATAATGACTGAGACAAGGAATTAGCATAGTTAGTAAAAAAACCCCAGCAAAACTAGAATTTCTTATTTGAAGAATATTTCTTTGACAAAATTTCTTGTTGCTTTGTTTGGAATAGTTCATATGTTTAGAGGATTAATTTCTGTATTGTGGTGTAAAGAAAAAAGAGAGAAGGAAAATGCCCATGGATTTGAGCTGAACAAAAATTATCATTCTAACATTTTTCAAAATCTAAACAAAATGTTTAAGTGCATTATTTTTATGTGTAATTTATGGGCATTCTTACAAGTGTTAAACCAATTATATCATGCTTCACTATAATGGGAGTTCAAGCTCCATTCTTATGGATCTTTGGTTTTGAAGCTGCAAACCCATTGCTTGGACTGTTACTATTTGACCATAGCAAGAGAAACCTTCTATCTGTTAGAAAAATGAACTTCTAGTTTAGTACAGTGGGTCTTTCAGAATCTGTATGAAACTGGATTACCATCCTTCTCTTTAATCCTCTCCTTTCCCTCCTCATGTGCCACTGAGAGAGAATGTTGATGGCAGCATGTGATATGTAAGAGGTGTGAGGGCAGCCACCAGTGCTGCTTTGAACTGACTTCCAGAGGCTTTACATAGGTGCAGAAAATAGACCAAAGGTTTTCTAATTATTTTTCAAAGAACAGACATTGTCCTCTGATTTCTGAAAAATATGTTATCTATAATTCCAAAACTATCAGAAAAGACTAAGAACTGAAACTCCTGAAATTTTTACTTGGAGCAGACAATATACCTTTTTTTACGAATTTCTGTAATTCTCTAGTAATTGAGTACAACAGTCAGTCTAGACAACATGCCATGTATGCAGACAGAAATTCAGCTATGCACTTAAAAGAAATCCTGCCTTTGTGTAGGCATTCAAATTCATTTTTCCTCTGTGTTTGGTCATTTTGTCTGTGTCATACCACAACAGGGATTAATTTCACCATCTGCCTATGAAATATGAAGAGATGCTACATAGTTATTTAGAGATCTTTGGTCAGTACAAATGAAGATAAATGTCCCAGTTATCTGATTGCATTTCATCCACAGTGCGTGCATTGGATCTCAAGACCCTTATTGTGGCTGGGACATGGTGATGAAGAAATGCACAACGCTGGAAGAAAGTCTGAGCATGAGTCAATGGGAGCAAAGCATTACCGTGTGTCCAGTAAGTCCAAATGCATTCATTTGTCTCTTAAAACCTTTGATTCCGTGTGAATTTCATGAAATTGAGCTGGCATAGATTTTTCAAGCTCAGAAAACTGCATTTAATGCCATTTTCCTTAGGTTTTCCCAGCAGATTTTAGTGGAATACCTAGTTTCTTTTATATTTCTTATTAAACTACTTATATGTTAAGATTATTTCAAGTGATTTCAAAGGATGGTTGTTTTTTGCATGTAATGTCTATTTTCCCATCTTGAAAACAAATGTTTTCTAAGATTAGTGATATTGACATATTTTTCTCTGCAGAACTTTTCTCTATTAAGTGCTTTGAAAAAGTTAATTCACTAATGGTATAATCTTCTCTTTTAGGATTATTATTGCTAATATGAAAAACCAAATAACATCTTTAAAAGTCCATGAATTTGAAGGGTGAATTCTGTGAGTTAAATCTCACCCAGATAAATGACAGAGGTGATAATTACAGTAAACTCAGGGTTAATATTTACAGTGGCTTAACACTTCTCTTTAAAATTTTGTTCTGAATAAATTTAATATAATATAAAAAAGCAGCAATGAAATTGATTTATATCTTTCATTTTTAATGTGATTCTGGTGTTGTTTTAATATTGATTCTTTTCCCTTACTCCAAAACATACAAAGATAGGGTTAAGAAGGATCTTGTGCTACTGGGCTCTTTTTTTTTTTTTTTTTTNTGCTGCTTTGTCCTTGTGCCCATGAAGAGGGAGCATTTCCAACTCAATTCTGCTTTCATTCCTAGTAAGGACTTCTTGATCTTGTCCCCACTCACCAGTGGGGCACATACATCCATTAACTTATGCTGATGTGGCATTCATGTTCTAATCTCCATGTGTTTAACAAGCACCATTTAATATCCTGATGACACTTCTCTCCCTTAATCTGGGCTTTGTTTAGTGAACTAAAGATGTGCAAAATCAGTAAAAAGTTCTTCAGCTTTGACTTGTGCTCCCTACCTGTGTTGCAGCAGCCTCATAGATACAAACACTACACTGATTCTGAGGGCCTTGAGAATGTGCTCCTGTGTTCTGACTGCATTTGACATTAAAAAGCAATTTTTAAAACTTTTTTACAAGTTTTTAAAACTTCTAGAAAATGTTTGTGTCTAGTCCTGTCCTTTGCATCCATCTTCTCACATAGAGGACTAATTATAAAATAGGCTAGTGTTGTATTCATCTGCATTAGCATTTGAGCTGAAATCAGGGGTAACTTTGGGGGAAATACTGTGATTACTGAAATACCTTATTTTGTTGACATTTGTATGGGCAGTCAGCCTGCTGTGCTTAATATTTGAATTGTGGCACTAGGCCTTATTTTCTTTTGCAGGTGTAGAACATGAGGCCAAGATGGGGTGGAGGGAGGAATAATTTATAAAGAGTAATTCCATTCTGTTCCATTCAGCTGGAAAAACAGTTATGTAGTATCTATTGTATGACATGTGCATAGGATATGGCAGTCTAGTCAAAGCAGAGGAGCACCTAAGGCTTGCTTAGAAATTCAGCCATAACTGTGAGACTTAGACTGCTGATCTGAGATTCAAAGACTTAGTGAATCTCCAAAGCAGTTTTGTCCTTGAGCAGATTGAGATTGCATAATATAAGGAAGATTTTAGAACTATCTATCTAAATTGAAAAGTGTGGGTTGGTTTACCCCTTTACTGTTTTAAAGCCTTTCACACCAAGTAACACATTATTGAACAGACTGGAAAACTTCATAGAAACTTTCCTCTAAAGTAACACTGTCTTCTGGAAAACTGCAATTGATTACAATTTTGCTTTGTGAGATATTCAAGTATTTGTTTTGTAGCATTTTTAGGTGCTGTGCTCACAGGATATTTAAGCCAAGATGTAACTGATTTAATTTTGTAGGTGACTGAGCTGTGTGCATCCTTAACGTGTGCAAAATACATTCAAGACACTGTTGCAGGCAGAACACAACAGAATATTTGAAACCTACTCTCCCTCTTTTGGTTCCAGTTGCTTCCAATATCTTAACTGTTAGTAAAATTAATCTGATCTTTTTAACATTGTAGAAATTTTTTTAGATTATTGAATGGCCAGTTTCTTCTAAAACTAGGTCAGAGAGAGGTCTGTTTGTACAATCATTTAGTCCAGAATAAAAAGTGTGACCAGGTGCCTTTGAGAAGTTATTTCCTAGAGAATTATTCATATTACTTAATACTTATAGGCACTTACAGGTAGAGGATAGAGGTGAATAAAAGAGATAGATGAGCATCCGTGTTACCATCTCTGAACTTTGAAGATCAGTTTTGAAAAATGTGGTTATTTTGATTATCTTGCTTTGATTTAATTGTCAGTTTGATTTTTAGGTTATTGTTTCAGTTGGCATGAGTACAGCAATTGTGTATAAATATAGATAGTAATTAATGCTATGGCACATGTATCTGCTTTGATCTTCATCTGCTGGTCATAAATCCCTATTATTCATCCAATATTTTTTGTGGTAGTGAAGGTTTGTTGTTTTTTAAAATATTTTCCAGTGGGACAACTTGCAATCCATCACTTAAAAATACACCGACATTATCTAGGAGCTTTTACAAGGAAAGTAAAAATAATTTTAAGAACATTTTTTCAGGATTTTCATTTTGGTTTTGGGGGCTTTTTTGGGCTTTTTTGTTTCCTTTTTTTGTTTGTTTGTTTTTTTAATAAAAGTATGTAACATGAAATGGTTTTATTTTTACAGTTCTCAGGGAAAGTGTAGTATGGGATCTGAATTCATTAGCAACTTCAGGAAGTACTACAGACTCACTAAATTCTACAAAAAGCAATCTCAAACCAAAGATCTCATGACAGAGTTAAAAACTGTGACCTTTACTCAGAGTACAGAGGCACAAAGCAGGAAGATGAGGTGGGTGCAGAGAGACTTGAGACAAAGATGGATATTTGGAGGACATTAGGAAGGAAGAAAGGTCTAAAGATATCTACAGAAGGGAAAGGGTGACAAAACCAGGGTGGTAGAGAGGGAAAGCAGAGTGTTGTGCAAGGATAGTATGGCCATATGGTCTGGCTGGCTGTGATTTTGCCCTTGAGGTGTCAGACTGAGAAAGGTTAATGGCCATGGGTTCTGGTGAGGGCTGCAAAGGCCCCTCATTGGTACATTTTGCTTTGCTGCAGTCATATGAGGAAATTGTTTGATATCACTGCTGAAAGGGAGATATTCACAGAGAGACAGAGCAGGTGAGTCATGGGGAACAGCAGAGATCCCAGTGGGATGATCTTTGCAGGAGCAAGGAAAAAAAATGAAGAAAGAGAATATATAATCAATTTATCTTTCTGAGTTCAAGCTTTCAGCTATGTTTATGTATACCTTCTCTGCCACTTAATATATATTGTGGTAACCATGGACAACTGTAGATTTAGTTTATAATTGTAGGTGCAACAATAAAAATGTTTTGATGCAGCACAGAAACAGAAAGCAGTAAAGGCATTTTCACATCTCTGACATTATTAGATCGGGGACGTAGAATTATTAGTTTATGGGCTGTAAATATTTGTTAGACCAGCAATGTAAGAGAGTGGGTTTACTTGTCACTTAAAAAGAAGTATTTCTTGTTGTCTTACAAAATCCAGCAATGTAAACTCTACATGAGCAAAGGTTGGTGAGTTATTTTCAATAAATCGCTGTCAGTAGATTTAGAAATTATGAATTATGGTTATGTCAGTCAGACAGAATATACACATAGATGTTCTTGGACAAGTGATATTTGTGAAAAATAAATTGTGGGAATTGTAATTAGCAGTGAAATTATGGTATCTTTGTCACAGGGGAAAGAATCAGCCAACATCCAGAGTGTCAGTGCAAACATTCTTTTTGTTGTAATTGAATTGCTTGTGTCTTCAAAGTATTTGTGAACTGTACGCTTCTCTCACCACTGTTAAAATACTAAAAATAGTAAAGGGAGATACCATTTCAGATCAGTTGTGACAATCTACAGCTGTAATTCCTGTTTCAATATATAAGCAAATATTAAAATGTTATGTTCTTACACATTTGATGAAAAATGCATGACTACAACTGATACATATTTATTCTTACTAAGAGTGAATTTAAATGGTAGCACTTAACCTGCACTTGTTGTGCTGTTGTCTTGACTGAAAGTTCAAATATGGGGAACAAAATGCAAATCCCTTAAGATTTAAGTGAAAAAGTGTCCATTATTTCCATTTAGGATCACAGATTTGTCAAGATTAACACCTTGATAGAAGAATAATATGTAAATCTATCTTTGATGGTATCTGAATTTTCCATGCCCTGCTTCATTTTCTTTAGAAATTTCAGTAGCCATGGAGGCTGCTGAAGTTTACATTAAGTCATTTTGTTTCAGCTGAACAATAAAGATTTCTTATAGAATCTGTTACAGCTGCTTGATGGAAACATTCCAGTCTAGATGAGAATGGTCTGACCCTTCCAGCCATCCAATGTTTAGAGACTGTCGTATTTAAAACCACATTTCATGAAATGGTACTATATGGTGTATGCTTCAAAAAACTGTTTCCAAAAAAAGCCAGTCATCGTGGAGATTTGAGTTTGATTGATCCAGTTTTGCTACTCTGGACTATTACAGCATCATAGAATCACAGTTTCGTTTCACTGGAAGGAAACATAAAGATCTAGTTTGAATCCCCCTGCCAAGGGCAAGGACACCTTTTTCTAGACCATGTTGCTCAAAGCCCCATCCAGCCTGGACTGGAACACTTCCAGGGATAGGGCATCCACAGTTTCTTATGGGAAACCTGTTCCAGTGTCTCATAATCCTCATAGAGAATTTCTTCATCACTTCTTCCTTATCCTCTTCCGGCTCTTCCTTTTGATCTTGGGTTTTACAGTCAGTATCCAGGTTCCGTTTTCACAGGAAAATTTTAGGAAGTAGGGAATAGTGTCATCAGAAGACAATAGAAAAGTAGGCAAGCATGGTTGTGAAAAGTATCAGTTTGCTGTGATTACTGTTATTGTTATGGTGGTGGCATCCAGTGGCTCAGATTTGTCAGGAGTTTTGGAAATTATACAGCTACAGGAATAAAGGGGAGGTGGCCGTCTGGCAGACGTCCCTCTGCAGAAATACGTGTGTCTAAAGTGAGGGCTTTTCTTGTTGGTGGCTGAAGGCTAAGCCTTCATGCACAGCAGAATGAAGAGGTTGTGTGAAGGAACTGCCAAGCCTCAGGTAAGCTTTTGTGTTGTGTTTGTTTCTAGATGAGGAACCTGACAGTGGATGGACATTTTGGAACATGGTCACAGTGGAAACCTTGCACCCACACTGACGGTGCCAGTGTCGGCTCCTGCCTCTGCAGGACACGCGTGTGTGACAGTCCTGCTCCGCAGTGTGGAGGGTGGCTGTGTGAAGGACCAACCATGGAGATTGCCAACTGTTCCAGGTATGCAAGACAATTTCAGGTTCTATCATTTGCAGTTTAAAAGTTTTTGCATAATCAGAATAAAACCTACCCTTTGAAATCCCACCTGAAATCTACTGATCCTGTTCTGTGCATGGAAGGCCAAATGGGACATTAAAAAGTTTCTCTCAGATTTTGTAGCAGAGAGAACAAGTCAGAGAGCAGAGTTATTTCAAATGCTGTTGACCAAATAAGGTTGTGTCAGCTGATTTTAACAAAAGCTTCAAAAGAAAAAAGAAAATCAGTGTTAGATAATATCCAAAGTATGATACAGTGTCTCAGTTTTGTAATTCATACAACTTTCTTTTCTGGAAATTAGAATGGCGTACTTTTTTGGAGGTCTCATATTACCATGGTTGTCCCCCATTCTGCCCTGGAAAAACATTTTCATTGTATCTCTCAGTGGTATCATGACAGCAAGTTCTATTATCAGTCTGTGTAGGACTCTTTAGACACTCTTGTGTCTTCTTCAGGCACTTAACCACCCCCGGAGAAAATCAGTGAGAGCAGATCATTTCAGAGAACATTACATATTTGGAACTGGATCAGAAATTCATGTTTAAAACATTATACACATACATTATACATACTTTAATTGCAAGATGAAACATATACTGGTGCATTCTGCTTATTTACAGTGATTGTTTCTGCTTTTTGTCTTTTTTTTTTAACATCACAATCACATCATAGTGAATAGAACTGATTACATTTCTGCACAAGGTAACTGCAAGCTCTGTAAGTGAAAATAGTCAATTTAAGGAAAATTATTGAAAATATAATATCAGGTCAGGAGAATATAAGAAAAGCATGCTGTGAGATACTGAACAATCAATCAACAGCTGTCAGGTTTAGAAGGGAATTTGGAATGTCATTTGGGACTGGATTCACATTCTACCTTTGACGTTATTACACTACTTTTTTAACATCTTCTGTTAACACGACTAAAATTAGAGAGGCACTATTTTAGTTTCTTCTTTTGTGATGAAATATCAAAAGCTCATTATAGTTTAGTTTTATTTTTCTTTATTTCTGTTTGTGTTCTACCAGTACAAAAACTGCAAGCTAGTCATTTAAAGGTTTTGATAACAGCTGAAATGCATATTTTTTTTTTTTTTTTCCCTAGGACAGGATATGAAATTCCTTTTCAGATGTTTGGTCTACAATATTTTTTCTAGGGTATATTGGGGAGGGATAGGAGCATCCTTTCTGAAAGTTCACAGATGCAAAGTACACCATGTAAATTCTGTTAGCTTTTTTGTTACATTACAAGCAAGACATTGACATCTTATCAGAGTAACCTACTGAAATTGAGAACTAATGCATTTTAATGCTTACTTTAGGGTCATTTAGGCTGGAAAAGAAGCTTAAAATTGAGTCCAACCAATAATAAGCACTGTCTTGTCCACACCATGTCCCCAAGCACCACATTTGCAAGTCTTTTAATGCCTCCAGGGATGGTGACTCCAGCACTTCCCTGGACAGCCTGCTACAATGCTTGACAACCCTTTTGGTGAAGGGATTTTTCCTAATATCCAATCTAAATCTTTCCTGCCTCCAACATGAGGCCATTTCCTCTCATTCTGTCACTTGCTAAAACCCTGTGAGAAGAAACCAACCATCACCTCATTACAGTCTCCTTTCAGGTAGTTGTAGAGAGCAATATGCTGTTCTCTGAGCCTCCTTTTCCTCCAGGCTTTAATGACTTTCCTTTTAGACAAGGTAGCAAAATTTGACATTTTAATCTCCCTGAAAACAATATATAATTAAAAGTTAGCTTCAGAACACTGATACAGGAGTTTGCATATGTAGTTTACCCAGAACAAAGTGACCAAAAGCAACTAAATATCTTTGTATCTTTGTAATTCTTGCGTAAGGAGGTAATTTTAGCAGTTGCTGGTTACACAGCGTGGAACATGGAATATCAGAGAACCTTTATTTTGGTTCAGTATTCTTGAAGAAATGGGACACGATGCAGTATTAATGACTTCTACAGAAATATTAATAGGCCAGATTCCGCTGTCAGTCACACCTAATCAGCCATTCGCTATGTATAACAGATGACAGAGCCTGAGCTTTTTATTCTACCAGAAATGGAGGCTGGACACCATGGACTTCTTGGTCACCTTGTAGTACCACTTGTGGAATAGGCTTTCAAGTTCGTCAGCGTTCCTGCAGCAACCCAACCCCTCGACATGGAGGACGCGTCTGTGTGGGACAGAATCGTGAGGAGAGGTGAGTTACCTTTTCTCTGTTGTCTGTTTTAATTTCTGCTGAGCAGTTGTATTCCACAGGATATTTCCTCCTTTATTTGCCTTGGTTTTCCTTTCACTCTCTAACTTCCCTGCTGTACAGTACAGTATTCCCATTAACGAGGCTGTGGGTCTGCAGCAGATCTTCCATCTTTCGCTTAGCTTCATCCCTCCCGAGCCGCCTGAGAGCTCCTGGAAGTGCCAGAGAATTGTACTGAAGCAATGTGCTGCTCTCCCTTGAGACCCTGAAAATTGGTTCTCCTTGAAAATTGATTGCACTGTGTTTGAATTCTAACTCACCCAGCCTCAAGACCGGGAATTCAGAGCAAAATATAATAAGGTCACAGCACTATGTTACCGATGCTGTGAGTTCATTTTTTCTGTTGTAAATGAATTAAGCATTTCTATAACACGGAAGGAAGTTTCAAGGGCTTTGTTTTCTATTCAATAAATAGAATACACCTTGAACTCAAATATATTTAGGAAGGTTTCCAGCTTGGTGGGTTGTTTTAATTGTTTGTATATATTTTTTAACCCCCGAGCAGATCGAGTTAGCTCAGATTTTGATTTCACCATGTCCTGCTTTGGCAATGGACTAAACATTTTGTCATTAGCTCAGAATGCCAAGTTCAGGCCTTTCATTCCATTTTACGTTCACCCTAATTACATCTCTAATTTACATGGACCCTACATGCATCTCTAATTTCTTTGTTCACAGTTTTAACAGTAATTAAATATTTCTTTAAGTCATCCTAGAATATATTCAGATAAACTGCAACTCTTGTATGCATTATGTTGTTTCCAGAGGCATGCCAGAAAGCTAGATAGCAGATTAGCATTGGTGTGAGAATTTGGAATCCTGTAGCCATCCATTCCAAGAGATGTATGCGAATATGTTTCCTCCCAATATGCACTCACGGCTTACTTCAGTGTTTCTGTACGGATGATGTAGTATCCTATACTGCTGTTGGATGTAAACTAAATTCAGTAACCTTTATGAAGAGTTTCAGTGAGGCATTTAATTAAACACCAACTCTGGCATTTCTTCAGATTAGGAGAGCCATTGAAGCAAGGTTGCATCACACATTTATGTATTAACGGATCATCAGGGACGTGGTCTTTCTAACTCTGAAATGTAAAGGATCAGTATCACAGAACATGTGAACATTTCTCACTGTTTCTAGGTCATGAATATTTACCATTTCATTGCAGAGGAGAGGATTTTGTTATTTTGTAAATTGCTTTCTGAAAATAGGTTGCCCAACCAAAAAGCCATCACCACCAAATATAAATTGTATCTGCTGTTATTTAGCTCTGTCTCAGCCTGAATAGCACTTATTGATTTTCCTGAACTGAGAGGTCAGTCCAGGGCAGGGCACAAGAAGACTAAATATAGAAAAAAAAAAAAAAATTTAGTTTTCCGAGACTTTTGGGTGATGGACTGTAGATGGTAATAGTAATTGTGCATTTTAGTTTAACATGGAATAAAATTCTGATAAGAATTTTCACAGAAATAAAGAAAACTGTGAGAAATACTTTCTCAATTATAGGAGCATTAAGACAATGGGTGCACTGTAAAAGCAGATGCAAATTAGAAATTGACATATGATGGGTTGAAATAATAACAGCCCAGAAGGATTGAATTTTGGTATGCAACAGTTCTGGAGGAACAGTAAGCTTATGTTGTTTTGCTTTTGTAGCCTGCTGGTTATTTGTCCTTTCTGTCTTCATCCAGTTCAGCAGCAATCTGGGATGAATGTGCCTGTGAGTTTACTGCAGGATGTCTTTTTCTCTCAGAGTTCTTCTGTCACTGTTTCCTGTCTCTTTGAAAGACCCTTCACTCCCAACAGCCCTGCACCCTTCTCCCTCACAGCTTGCTCACAGTTGACCTTCCTGCCTCTATCCTGGTTTTGTTTGTTATCCATGTTATGTCCTGATACTTTTAATTATCTTTTTAAGTACTTTAGTTTATCTTTCCAGAGGGTGTGGTAAGTTAGGAAATTTTGTCAAATAATTCGTAAAGCAGCTAGAGGAATGAGGCATCAGCTATTTGCCAGGATTTTTGTTAGTATAAGCCAAGTACTTGGATAAATCTTTTCAGAGCTGTAAAAAGCAGAAAGTCCTGGGACATTTGCCAGCCAGGGCCCATCCCCTCACCAGCAGCAGGGGATCAGGGCAAGCCTGGAGATTGTGACCAGATCCAACCAAGAGTTTAGATCCTTGGTGACATCATGGCAATGAGAGAAGTCTGAAGTCCAGGTAAGAAGCTAAACCAGAGGCCAGGGTTAGGATCAGGTTAAATAGAGCTTCTTGGCCCATTGGCATGGGTGGAGGTCCCAGGCGAAGATGGTTGGGGCCATTAGGGTTTTATGAGTGTCCTCATGGCTCTGCCAGCTTGTAGAGAGTGAGGTCAATGGAGTACCAGCATTTACAGTAGTCTTATTTCACTGTTTCACTCTCATTGAGTTGCATCTGCACCAGATGGAAACAGTTCCTCTGAGCCCCGTACATTTAGGCAGGCTGAACAAATATTACATGTGCAGGAACTCCTGAGAAACATTTACTGGTTTCATATCCAAAGTGCCAATAAGCAACTTCTCAGATTTTCTCATTTAAATCACCCGATATTTATAAATAGCCTAACAGTTTACTTTTTTAATGAGCCAGCTCATATGTAAAATGAATATATTTTTAGTATTAGCAAAAATTTTAATTAACTGTTTTACACATTGTGTGCATTTGTCTTTGTAAACGTGCGTACTCTAATCACCTTCACATGTTCAGGGGTATAAATATAGATTTCAGTTTCCACAGCCATCTATGAGCCAAACTTTGAAACAGCTTTTCAACAAACAGCAAATTCAGTAGAAATCCAGTACATAACTCCATAGAAAGCAAACATGGAAAAGGCAGCGTATATCTGAGGTAAATTTACCTCCAGATGTGAGTGCATATTCAGCTTGAGAGTATTTGTTCATGTGTTAAGAGCTAAATGTTTGTCTAGGATATATTTGTTTTAGCTCATGAAAGCCATGATCCTATCGTGGTTAATGTATTGGGCAGCTCTGTGCTTGCTGGCCATTCCCTTGAAATCAGTGGCAATATTTGCCAATATTAAGTGTTGAAGATAGGTTAAACTGTTTCATTCTCTGATGCTAGAGGGGTGTGTGGGAAGGGAGGGAAAGCAGTTGAGAGACAGCAGCAAATACTCATATTACAAAGCAAATTCCCCTTGTAGAAGTAGGTCAAAAGTGCAGCTGATGTGCACTTAAACAGAATATGGAGAGGGAATAAAAATAACATTGTAACAATACTAATCAGATAATAATTTTGTAGTTAAGATTCCAGATGGAAGACATTCTGATGAATTCTTTAGAGACTTAATATTTCTGATTTTTCCTGTATAAGAGATATTCACTGAAGCTGCAGGAAATCCTGTAGATCTTAGTTTATAGAGTCTGTAGTATCCTGTCTTGACATTATCATGGAGTGAGTATGTTTGACCTTTCTGTGGAAGATGCTGTAGATATGGCCTCATTAAGTCCACTGGTCCCCCTTCCATCTATGCAGAAATGAGGGACATTAAAATGAGAATCCCTTGCTTTCAGTGGATGTACTTATCTTTTATTACACAGGAAAGAATAGAAAGAAAAAAAACATGGCAATTAGAAAAGTAAGCTGGCTGAAGATGTGGAGTAGATATTTGAAAGCCCTGGATATTTTGGGGTGTGTAAAACAATCAGAACCAGTACATATTGTCACATTATTTTGTATACAGTTCTCAGCAAAGCTTTTAGGCTTGTTTCCATGAGAAAGAGGAACTGCTGAGAGTCAAGTGCCTGCTCTGTGTAGCACTGCTTGTTTCTGAGCAGCGTGAACAAACCCAGTCCACTTCAGCAGGGCAGATTAAACACCACGAGGCTTTTGGCTTGCTTGCACTCCCATGGATGTCTTGTCTGCTGGGACGTGTCTGTTCCCATCCTCCTTGTTTTCTCTGCTTCCTTCTCTTCCACAGAAGCCCCTGGGACCACATGCCACCTTACTCAGTCTCTCGGAGGGGTATTTCTGTCAGTGTAACAGCCTCAGTCCAGTAGGGCATGGGCATGGTTTGTGCCTGCCTTCAGTTAAAGGAATCTGGCATTCCCATCAGCCTCGGAGTAGTCTGTGCATCCCAGTAAATCATCAGCTGGTAATCATGACTACCCACCACAGAACAGAACACTGCATAGGAAGGGGCAGACAGGGATGAAAGTTAGTTTGTTTTTCTTAAACACATGGTAGTATAATATAGCTCAAAATTAAGAAGTATTTGTTTAAATAACATCTCTCTGTGGGATAAAAAGGGCATATTTGTAACTGCCATGCAGTTAGCTTGTAGTCCTCAGTGCTGGATAGCAGCACTGGAATGAATTGAATAAATTGATGTCTTACTAAAGTTTGAGATCTTTATAGAAGCAAGAATAGTAACACCAGTTGTACAGAAATTGTAGGTGTAAAATTTGCTGTAGGCACTAATAGCTGTGGCTACAGCTGGACAGAGGATGTTCACCCTTCCCCCAGTATGGCAATTCCTTTATTAGGGCATTTGAACTTGGGTTCACTTCAAGGGAAATGTGAAGGGTCACTGTACAAAACCCACATTTCTCTAGGTTGTTCTCCATTCTGACCTCACTGCAGTTAGGTTAGGGGAGAGGGCAGTGGTTTCACAGATTCAAGTTTCTTGCATTGCATTTTTTGTTGAATTACTGTAAAATGTTAGCCCTGTGGGTCCTGAGAACAAAATTAGGATGGGAAGAAAGAGCAAAAAGGAAAAAGGGTTGCTGAGTGACTTGAAATGCAGCCAAGGACAGATATAATGAAACTTGGCCCAAAGCCCCATGCTGTAGCACAGTTCTCAAAGATCAATTGCAGGGATGTCTCTAGCTGTGAAAACATACCTGATGTTTTTCAGAGGCTAGCTGGCTGAAATGAAAATAAGATTCTACTTGTATACTGTGTTGGTTTTTGGTTTGTTATCTTTTTTTTTTTTTGTTTTCCTGAAAAAAAAAAAGGAAAAAACTGATGGTTCTGCTGTTGGCTTTTTTTAAAAAAAACCTGTTTCCTAAATTGAAGTAGTTTGCATAGAGATTTTAGGGGTTTTTTTCAGCTGCATCTTTAATTAGTGTTGGATAACAAAATTGCCAGCCCTTTGAAGTGCTTAGTGAGAAGGGTCGCTGTTAATAGGTTTCTTTTCTGTCTCCTGCTTAAGCGAGAGAGTGGGCAGTCAGGCACACAGACACTAAAAGAGCCACTGCCCAGTGGCACAACTGTCCTCAAAGTGAGATCTGTCATACCTAACTTCAGGTGTTCACGAGTGTGAATGATTATGCGTGAGTCAGCTGTCTGAACTTCCACTGTGGTCTGTAGAAATTTAGTCAATACAGGCTGTGGAGAACAGTAATTTGTGTTCTTCTGCTGTATATTCCTTCATTTCCTCAAATCAATCATTCTAATCTCCCCAGCCTGTATTGACAAAATTTCCATTGGCAGTAATGGCTGCTCCCATGTAATGTTTAAAGTCAATGAAAATCAATCTGTACATTGAGGGGTGTATTTATGTGACCCTTGCTTTAGGGTGACATAAATCATATTTTTAACAGGGCTCTTTCTTCCCATGAGGTGTTGCTCAAGTTCAGATGACTACTTCATTTGTAGATAGCTGCACTGTGCATGCCTGTATTTTAAGGCAAGACAACCTCCTTAATTTTACTTCTGCATGACTGAATATTGGTAATTCTCAACTTTATGGCAGACTTCCTTTAGCGTGTCTGTGTGTCCCAAATTAACTTAACACATCTTCAGTAAGAACTGAAATTATGCAAAGTATGTACTAATTTGACCAAATAAATGCTGATGTTACATCATTATTTTATTGACTACACATTGGCAGCAAATGATCTCAGAGAGAAACTGTCACACACATTCACATAAATGGCTGCACGTGATAAAGAATGTGTGCAGTTGGAGTTCTAGGAGAAATATCCAGGCACAGAACATTTCTGTGTATCTTTAATGATGGCACAATGTGAGCTGTAATGTGTTTACCCAAATCACACACTGAAGAATTCTGACACCAGATTCATAAATATTGAGGGTTTGAGCATTTTTTCCTCAGTTTCCAGAGGAAAGGTCAATACAAGCTGTGAATAATTTTCTTAACTATACAGAAGCAGAAAGCTAAATGTCACTCTCCTATTAACTCCACTACCCATCTTTAAGTTTTGATGGATTTTCCCAGACCTAGGGACAAAGTTTGAATTTTAGGTTCCAGCATATGCAATAAATTTACTTTTGTGTGTTACTTACACTGCCACCATTACTTTTTTTGCCCTCCACAGAGGTTCCAAATGTTCAAATTCCTTGATAATGAAGAATTGGAGCTTGCAGATACTGGGGTTTCCTTAAAACAAAGCAAAAAATTGTTGTGGTTATTCTTGTTGAAAATTACAACTGTCATTTCTCTTTTTGTAGAAAATTAAAAACTGGAGTATTAAAGTCAGTTTTTGCTGTAGAACAGTGACAAGAGATGAAAACTTGTTAGAAGGGCAAGAAGACATTGGAATTTGGATGAATGTTGTAAAAAGTGAGGAAATACTGTAACAGACTGTTTTGTTCCTTCAAGACAGTCTGTATTGGAACAAGAGCTACCCAGATGCATCCATAAAATATTAGAGAATTTCTTTAGGGTTGTCTGTTTCCTGACTGTGCTGCATCTTTGCTTTTTCAAAGTAACAGCTTGGTCCCTTAGAGAGCCCCAGTCACACTTGCTGATGGCCCAAATCCTTTGGACCTGTGTAGAGGTTCCTTAAAAAGCAGCATATGCTATGGCAAGAATTATTGTGTGGCACACTCAAAAAATCAGGAATCTAAGGTTTCTACAAAAATTGAAAAAACTCAGCTGAAGCTGGGACCTTCCCACATGTCTGAATGTCTTGTTATAATAATGACAACCCAATAGTGCTTCCCTCAAGAATCTACTAAGCCTCTGAATCAGTTTTCAGCCTACTGGGAAATCCTTCAAAGATTATAGAAGCTAAAAAAACCCTTTAAAAGATAAAGTAGTAATATTATTTTATAAGTACAGTTCTTTATGCCTAGAATCAATGTTTTAGCTTTTATTTTGTCCTAGAAGCAGAGATGCTGTGAAAAGCAAAAAGCAAGGGTAGCTATCTGCAGACAAGAGAGATGGATCCTAATCAATTCTTAGCTGGAGACTGATAGAAGACTGCCTGCATGAATGTTTGCCTTCCGTTTGCTTGACTGCCCCAGAGGGATGGCTACAGCTGCTTTTAATAAAGTAGTTTTTAATCTTGGTTCCGTGATCACAGTACAATCACAGGGCTGCATTGCATGGATTGCATAAAGTCACTGAATAAAGCAAACCAATTGCTTTATTTATCCACCCACAAAACTGCAACCTAAAAACACCCCACTCAAATGTTTAGACACTCTGTGCAGTGCTTAATGAGTAAGGAGAAGCCCTTTATATAAAATGTTTCCCTGCACAAACGTCTGTCTGAATTATGCAAATGAGGGAGGTTTTGGGGGAGGTCTTGTCTTGATAATAAATAGATTCTTTACCTCCTTGTTTCTCTTCTCACAGGTACTGCAATGAGCACTTGTTGTGCCCCCCTCACGTGTTTTGGACAGGCTGGGGGCCTTGGGAGCGCTGCACTGCTCAGTGTGGAGGAGGGATCCAGGCACGGCGCAGGACATGTGAAAATGGTCCTGACTGTCCTGGCTGCAGTGTAGTAAGTAATGTTCAGTTTTCTCTTCATCCAATATCTATGGCCATATGCCAC
Organism: Rhipidura dahli; assembly: GCA_013399225.1. Taxonomy (NCBI): domain Eukaryota; kingdom Metazoa; phylum Chordata; class Aves; order Passeriformes; family Rhipiduridae; genus Rhipidura; species Rhipidura dahli. The sequence continues at coordinate 63,471 of VXAC01003810.1, forward strand.
GGATGTCTCTGTGTCATAGAATCATAAAATCATTTAAGTTTGATAGAACCTGTAAGGCTACCAAGTCCAACCATTAACCCAGCTCTGCCAGCTCCTCCACTGAACCATATTCCCAGGAGCCTCATCTTCATGGGTTTTAAATACCTCCAGGGATGGTGACTGTGTGTTCCAGTGCTTGACAGCCCTTTCAGTTAAGAAATTTTTCCTAATATCCAGTCTAAACTTCCTCTGACAAAACTTGAAGCCATTTCCACCTCTTCTATAACTATACTCTATGCCCATAAAGCATCTGTGTATGTCTATAAGCTGTACCCCTAACATGAGTAGTCACCAGACTGTTTTTGTCTCTGTGTTGCTTGTGTGTGCTGAAATCCACACAATGTGTTAATCAGAAATATATATAATTCATCTTTCTCACAGTATCATCTAGGATACAAGCTTCCAGAGGCCAGGTTGGTGCAGATATAGAGGTGTCCTTGCAGGTTTTTGGTGGTTTTTATTTTTCTCACTGGAGTACATAGGAGCCCTAGCTATGAGCCCAGGACTCCAGTGTACTAGGTTCTGTATAGCAGAGAAGGAGCTAATTTTCACATCTAAATACGTAAGGAGCCAATCACTGAATGCATGGGAGCCCTGGGAAAGTGCTGAGGTGAGACTGGACAGCAGCAGTGATCTTGGCACAGCAGCAGCCCAGCAGCTGTTAGGCTTTGAAGTTCCAGTAGGATGGTTTGAATGAGTAGAAGTGCTTTATGGATACCCAATTTATTAAGAGAAACATATGGGAAAACATGTAGGGGATTTTTCTTATATCTGAACAAATATAAGTGGTAGGTGAAGGGGTAGAAGATTTTTTTTTCTTTTAACAATTAAACAAATTTTTACAAGTCTTAATTTCAGAGACTTAATTCTGAGGTTTGTCATTATTTGTTGTCTATTTGTTAGATTGGCAGTAATTCAGTACTAAAGAAAGGATAATTTATTACCTTTTCCTTATTTGAAGATTTTGTGCATTTTTCCAGGATATTTCTCTTTCTAAAATTTATTCTGGTCATAGAATTGCATTTTCAGTAAATTAAAAACATCCAACAGTCTTGTTCTTTTATTTCAGTTGAACTTTAAGAATCAACCTAATAGCTTAGAATTCTACCAATTGTTCCAAAATACTTTGTACACAAAAAAAGAAGACATATGGTCTAGATCTATTGTTAAACCTTCCTGATTGGCACTGAAAAGAGAAAATATGAAGGTTTTCTCTCTCATTTGCTGCTGTTTGTCCTATAATATTGTTCTTGAATTTTAGCAGTATTTTATTTTGCAGAGAATCTTCCCATGGCCTTAAATCAAAAATATGTGGTTCTAATTTTCTTGGAAAGCTCCATGAGGAAAGTAGGAAAACCTTTCGTGTAAAAATGTCTTATTATAACTGCTTAGAGATTAATGGTATTGGGGTTTGTAATTCATTGACAGATTTAGCACACACTCTAGTGTATTACAGAATAGTTACCAGTTCAGCTATGGATATGTTCTGAAGATTTTTTATTAATTTGAAAATTATTGTGTTGATTGTTTCAAGCTTTGGAGTACATAGTTATCTTGCTAAAACTTAGGCATCAATGGAAATCCATCCAGCAGAGAAATCATCTATAAACCCTGGTGTTCTTGCAAGACAAAGGACTGTGGTACAAAATCTGTGTTCAGTTTAAGTTTCACTGAATTTGAACTTTTGAGTTACCTGTCTTGACTCAGAGGCTTTGCAGCCTTAGCAGGACTTTGTCACTAAGTGTAGCTGGAGAAAAAAGTACTTTATTTCTCCTCAGAATGTGTTTCATTAGTGTAAGAAACTGCAGTCAGAAATATTTTTATGCCTTCTTTTAATTGTGGAATGGGTTAAATATTTATATTAATAAAGTCTTATGAATGAGGAGCATGAATATGTAATCTATTTGTTGGATGTTCTTCTGCTTCAGCCAAATTTTTGGTTTTATTATTGTAGGTGTGTGTCTTTCCAAATATTGAATTTAGTTTGAATTTAGTTTATTTCAAAAAAATTTTGTCCTATCTCTGAGTACTTGCGAAGCTAAAGAATCTCAGGACGTGTTGCAGTGCAGGTGGCAGTAATCTGCACTATCTCCTGTTTTTTGTCTGGAGTAAAAGATGTTATGAGCCATTCATTTACCACGCTAATTAAAGCATAGTTGGAAGTAGACTCAGGGACTAAAAATGCCTGGTTCTCTCAACCATTAACTGATAGCTTTAAGCTGTAAAGAGACTGTCCAGGTTTCTGGTTCACGTTCTTCAGTGAGGATGAATTCTGTGAAATGTTCACAACATATGAGCAGCATGAGTCACAGCTCAATAGTTCGGTGTCTGTGGCCTGTGAAGAGGAGAAGGAAAAAAGGGTAGAGGACTGGAGAACATGTTATTTAAGAAGACAGTAACTATGTTAGGCTTCATTTCATCTTGAAAATAAATTTTTGATGCATCAGAGGTGTAGGATGGACTAAATGCTGTCTTGGGACCCCTTTCAACTGTGGCAATTATTTGTTTTTAGAACTGTTTTTCAATAGGTAATCATGGGAGAAAAACAAAAACAACTGTTTTTGTAAGACTTAAGGAAGGAAGTCTTAGAGTGTGCTTGCCAGCAGTACCAGGGGACCAGGTATAATTTCCTAGGAGAACCTGCCTCTTCTGTTTTCCAATCTGCAACCTGGCTATGAGACTGCAATATAGCCAATCCTAATCTATTTTCCTGCCCTTATATTGCAGCTTTTACCATATTAATGGCTATTGTCTGTGTCCACCTAATGATTTATACCATGTGATTTTTAATGAACAGTGTTTTTTTCCTTTTAGTTTGATTGTATTGCTCCTAGGCTGCAATATCACAGCAGGCAGCTGCTGCCTGTGTTTGTCATTTTGCATGTTTCTCATCAGTTCGTTCCTTGACTTCATCTGTCTTGTAGCAGGTATCAACCAAGCCACTTGAACATTTCTTATCAGGACTGAGTACAGTTCCCTACCATTATTTCCAACTTATTGTATAAAATAGTAATGATAAATCTTTTGATGCATATAAATATTCCACAGAGAGAAAACCATTATGGTATTTTAAAGATGCGTCTCTTGCTTAAGTGCTCTCAATACATGAAAATGGATGACCAGAGACTTAGGAGTGAAGGCATTTTCACTGAATATAGAAAACCATAAATCAATATGATATGGGAGAATTAGACCATAGAGACTCATAAAGGTCAAAAAGATGAAGTTAGAAATCAAAACGTGGAGTCATAAGGACCTGTTAAAGTCTCTAAGTTAATCAAAGCTACTAAAGACTGCTTAAAATTGTCTAATAAGAGATAGAACCGTCACAACAAAATTTAAGAAAGCTAAATTCTAGTAATACAAAGCTTAAGTGGATCACAAAACAGGTATTAATCTTACATATGCAGGTGATACAGACACTAGAGAAGGAGCTGTAGAATTCTCTGGACTGTGCTAATGTGACTCAGAGGACAAACATCTTCAGATTTTACAGCATACTCAGATAAGCTGTATGTTTCCTTCAGAAAATGCTTCTTTTCCCCTGAGAATCATAATCTCACTTGAATTTGCCTCAGGCCAGTAATAAAAGAATAACTTTTTTAAAGAATTATAATTAGAATGAGGAATTGCATTTGAGGCTCAAGTTGGGTGACATGCTTTATGTGTATATTTGTCTGTGTTCTCATTTCAGTCATGCTAACATGTACATTAATCTTAGGTTTTGTACTGGGAGACTGGTAAAGGGCATATACTTTCCACATACCAGAACAAAGCATGCTGTATTTTGCTGTGGAATTAAAAAANGGTTTTGCATTAATTTTTTTTTTTTTAATTATTAGTATTATTGTTTCAACATTCTGGAATTGTTCTGAGCACAAAAATTTTTTAAGAAAATAGATCTGCATTCTAGAGTTTTTGTAATGTCACAAGATAAAAAGAAAAAACAAATGTCAGAATTTTTTCTTTCGTCAATTTTTTTAAGGGAATTACAAGATGGAAGGTTTTCAGCAGTACTTTGGCCATCAGAAAAAACAATCTGCCTTTTTTCCTTGCCATCTCACAAAATAAATTTGAAATGTTTTGTCCAAAAAAGTGACTAGAAAATAAGATTGTTATTATACTTGTTTTTTATAGTTCTCTTTTAACTTTCCATTTGACTTAAGAAAAATAAGGCATTTCAAAACCAAAAAACAATCTCACAAACATGATGTATAGGAAATTGTACTATTTATATGACGTTTGCCTACTTTGTGCTCATTTTCTTTTTCCATGCTTTTTTCTTCTGTAATGCAAACTCCATTGGGTACTAACTGGTTTTTTATGTTTTAAAAGCTTGACTCTTCTTTTCATGCTGCACATGCTACTGCAATTGTGAGCCATAACAAGTCACTTAAAGATGGTAAAACCAAAATAAAAAAACAAAATCATAAGAAATAGTTTCAGAAAATGCTAAAACTTATTGATCAATGATACATTTCTGCTTACCTTGGTCAGTAAAGTGAGTTACAAGCTTGGCATTCATGGTTAAGGCAAATGTAAAATACAAACTGGTTGGACTGATGTGCATATATAGCCAAATGTGAGCTGTTTAAGTTGGTATTTGGGCACACATCCAGCAATCATTCTGCCATTTCATTTATTTCATTTATTTAATTTTGAAAAAGGGACTAAATTGTAAGGTGTTTGCTTTCTTGCTTAAAACAGAATAGTGTGAAGCATCTCTTTTTTGAGAAATGTAATTTTGAACATAATTTAAAGCTGTGAAATGTATTTTTAGCTGCTGGGAAACTGTCTCTCCTCTACTTCAAACTATTCAGTTCAACCTGTGACAACTGACACTGACTTCAGTCCTGTTCTGAGATTCTTGTAGCAAGCTCTTTCAGGGACTTGCAGGTCATGTAAATAACTTCTTTTGTGGACCAATGCCATCCGATTTGTAATTTCTTTCAAATCTAATTAAGAGTGTTTGCCAAAGTGAGTGTACTCACATTCAAAAACTTTGTATTGGCCCTATGTGTTTCTGGCATACATATCATGGATGGTTGTTTCAGAAGTCCAGATCTTATTTAAAAAAACATAGGAAACAAATTTTAGTGTAACTGTGCATAAACTTTCTCAAGACTTTGGGTGTAGGTAGCATCTGGTGTGTGCCTCAAGGTAAAGTGCCTTTATCCAGTTAGGGGGTTGTACTGATCAGAGGTAGGAAACCCAGTTTGCTCCAGCCAGAATTTGCCCCACTGTTTCCTAAAACACGAGGCACACTGCAGTGTGTCCTGCCTCGGGCAGCGCTATTTGTTGCAGTTTCCAGAGCTTCCTGAGGTGCAGATGTCGTGTTCATTATTGACACTCCGATGTACCCACCATTCTGTGAGGCCCAGTGTTTGAGCTGTGGTCACTGCTGTCTCTGATAACCACAGAAGGCTGAAGTACCTGAAACCCCCTTCATTCTGTGCCCAGTAGGCACAGTGCTGGGCACAAGGACTCAGCATTAGGAGATATGAAAAGAAGATTCTGCTTTTTTTTGACTGGACAAGTTTTGAATATGAATGAAAAAGGAGAAAGATAGGAAGAAAGAAGCTTGGGTGCTGAAGTTTTGTGCTGCATTAATTTTAAACTGAATTAATGAGCGAAACCAAAACTGGAGGATATTTCCTAAGGACTTGTGCTTCATGGAGCCTGAGTTTTTTCGTTGTTGTGGACCTAGAACATTCAGTTATCTCTGGAAAGTAATCCATAACTGTCATTGAAGACTAAACCCCAGAACAAAAAAGTAGATGGCATAGTTTTATCTTAGTTTTATAAAGTAAGAGGACTTCCAGGATTATATTGTGATCTGTCAGGTATTCTTACTCTTCTGCTCCTAAGTAAGGTGCCCACTCTCCTATTACAGCTGTGTTTGATTGGAGGGTGGTCTTAGATGACAACATGGAATTGCAACAAGTTGCATGAAAAACAGTGGCCCAGTAGAGTTAAAAGAAACTAAATTAGTTTCTACATAGAGAGACAGAATTGCAGGTGAGTCCAATGTTTGGCCCAAGTAGTGTCAGGTGCTGGTCACCTGAGTGTACATCTCAGCACACGTGTTGTTTGGGACTAGACACTGCATCTCTTTTAATTTTTAGCAGTTGTACTCCTAAATACTACAGGCAGGAGATATGGGAAGGGGCAGAGAGGAAAAACTTAAAAGAGACTTGAAATATAAACTTACAGGAAATCAGGCTTCATTAGTTTCACTGTCGTGGATTTAGTTTTTTATGTAAGGGTTGTGTTGCTTTATTTGATACATAAGTATTATTTACGTGAAATCAGAATTGACATAAACAAGGAGAGCTGTAAAAAAAAGAGAGAGCTGTTGGAACAATTAGAACTGTATTTAAAATAGAGTATTTTTTCTTATTTTTTATGTTTAAAAAAAAAGTATAGTAAGCCTCTAATCCAGGTTTAACGAAAATGAAAAATGGATACAGGTAGTGATGGACTGCTTCACCCGATATCTGATTTTCAAAGTCTCTTCCATTACAAAGATATGTCTTTGCTGAGTATGCAGAAACCTTAATTTTACTGTAGTCAGTTCAGTAGCAACCTTCATTGTACAGTTTGAATCAAAATGGGAAAAATGGGTGTGTGAAGCATAACATTGAAAACTACCTCAGAAACCTTATAGAGCAGTTACATAAAACTGTTCTGTACCCATGCTTACTGCTTTTAAATTATATGGCCTGTGGTGGAAGTGAGCTGAGCTTGGAAAATTGTTCCAAAGAAAGGCAAAAGATTGGGATTCTCATAAGCCAGAGTATGCAAGGTTCTAGTGCATGAAGGACTAATATATGAATTAATGGCAGGTTTAGAGAGGGAACATTGGGATTTTTGTGCACTCTGTACTGTAATATACTGAGTTTTAAGGAAATATGAAGTAAGTGAAGGGAATTAATTTCTATCCAGGGCATTGTTAAATGATGTAACTTGTTGCAAGAAATTGTTGAGGCTTAAATCTTAAGAACCAATAAAACTCCACACAACTAAAATTGTGCAGGATATCAGGATGAAGTAGAATTATAATAGACAAAAAAATTAGATTTTTGTTAGCACAGTAAATCAAGTTTTAAAGGTTTAAATCTTCTTCCTGAATATTAACAATCAGATTTAGAGCTGTGCTTTTGGCATTCTTCTTATTTCTGTGCTGCCATTTGACAATAAAGAGGGAAGGCACGTCTGATCTAGAATGGCATTTCCAATGTTCCTCTTTGGAAGTGATTGTCAAACCTGTTTGGAACAAATTGTCCCTCTGATTTATTTTGTTCCTTTTAGGTTTAGTCACCTGTACTTAAAATGGTATGGTGCAAACACAGTAATTGTGCTTACACATTTTATATCAAAGAGTCTGCTCACATGTAGACCTTAACACAGAGTTAAGGATTTGAAACATCAGACCTTAAAGCAGAGTTTTGTTTCAGTATTCTTCAATTTGACCTCAGTAAATTGAGGGATGGATGTGGCCTGAATAAGTAATATGCACTGTTGCCATTTATAGCCTCACTAATGCAGCAGCTCTTGACGAGTGCAAGACTGATTTGTTAGCTGAGCTGACTGACAGCAGTCCTTAGCCATCTGAGTGCAATTAAATGGAACTCCATCCAAATTAATTATATTTATGTGCCAGCTTTTATTTTTACTTAGTCTCAGGGCATCATAATAATTTTTAATTTATTAGGCTGTGGTAGGATTTTGATTTTCATTGAAAATAGTGTCAGGCAGCCCTGTTCTTACACAAGTTGTATGAGGTTGCAAAATAACTAAAAAAACTTCTGAATATTTATTGATGGAGTTATCAAAACTTCCTTTTTCTTTCTTCCTTGGTTCATTCCCTTCTCCCTTTCACATTGATGACTTAGAATACTTCTGCACTAATACTACAGCCACCAAATAAAAGACATTGTTATTCAAAGCATCTGATATTCATCTTGAACAAATATGTTCACAAGCCTTAAAAAAGGCAAATACACATTTTCATTGTGTTTATTTATAACTTATTTTGTATCTTCAGGGTGATGTGACTCAGCCTATTGCAGCATTCTGAAATAATAATATTTAGATCTGAATACTCCAGTAGATGGGATTATATTCTTCATGTCTGAGAATATAAACTCATGCAAACATTGAGCTCATTTACCAGAATACACAGTGATTTTTCCTTGCAACTTGAAAAGCAGGAAAAAAGTGTCACTGTCACCTTATCAAGACCCCTTACATTACTTGACAGCAGCATCATGCTGCATATTTCTTTCAGCTAGAGAAATGCAGCAGAAAATACAAGTATTGATCCTGTGTCTTCCAGAATAGAGTTTTTCTAATACAACAGTACTTGTTATTTCATTTGAAACATCAGAAAGCTGAAGGCATAAAAACAGGCTTTCAGGTTATGTTATGATATCAAATGTTACGTTATTTATGTTATGATAACAAATCTCCAACTTTGTTACTTACAACAATTTCTATCATGAGAAATCAGTGACACAAGTTGCTACTTTGTAAAGATGCAGGTGTTCATTTATCTTTTGTTTGAAATTTGTGACTCCCCCACACAGACTGGGGCTGGTCCAGAAGTAGGTCAGCACCAAAATGCACCTGCTTTGCCTTGCCACAGAGGCTTTAGATGGAGAAAAGCAGCTGTAGACTGGACCTGTATTTTTTCAGCCATCTGATTTAGAGGAAGGACAGATTTACTTCGGTCTCTTTGTACTTTAAATCAATCTCCAGAAGATATAGTGGAAAAAACCTCCACCCACAGCAGTAGAGTTGACCTGTGCTGCTAGAGATCCTTTGCCAGTTCCACAGGCTGGGTTGCCAGGAGCCAGCTCAGGTACGAGATTGTTACTCAGCCAACATCTGTGCAGTGCTCAGCATCAGCCTCTCCTGTGTTATGCTCTGTTGCTCAAAAGCAGCCCCATCTTTATTTTATAAGATTATTTATGAAGGTAGTGACAGATTCCAGGATTCTTTATAAAAGACCATTTATGTGTTGGTGCTTGTGAGGACATTGAATGTGGCTTTGTCAATTTACTGTTCTGGTAATATCATACTGCTGTTAACACACCACTTTTTAAGAAAAATTTCATTTTTTTCACAGCTGAGTTTATTCTTCCTCCATACCCTCAGTATAAGCTCTATGAAAAACGTGAGAGTTGATCAATAGACCCACATCTCTTGGCATTGCCTGTCTTAGCTGAGTCTTTTCACAGCCTTGGATGAATGACATCAGCAAGCAGAAGTCCAGAGAGTATATCTGGCTGTTACTCTACCTAGAAAATCCGTAATTCTGCCTTAAGCTGAAATGAAATATGCTCACTATATGTAAAGCATAAGAAGAGATTCATTCAGAAGTTTCCAAAATTGTCAAGCAACTATTCACAAAACTGGAAGTATTCTGTATTCTTTCACATAGGAGCACACAAACCTCTTTGCAAAGGTACTAAGCTCCCTATTAAAAAGAGTTAATTTATGTATCCCATCCCTTATTGAAAAGCTGATCCAGAATCCCAATGCACATATTGAGGCATTTTAGTGAGATAGCTTGGCAGAATGAATATTTTGTTAAAGAGTTTTAAAATACTTAGAAAAAGAAGTAATAGCAGTGCATATTATCTTTTTCAGAAATGTGGGGCTAAAAGGAATAGGAAACATCGAGTGAAATCTATCCTCAGCAATTTGGTATGAAATATAAAAATGATCCCTTACACAGAATGCAAGAAAAAAAAGCAACTGGTGGATTATAGGAATTAATCCATCAAAAATCTTGCTGGGAGTCATATGAATGTAATTTTGGAAAAAAAAAAAAAAGTAAAAAATTCAGTGTTGTTTGGTATCTCTAGCCAGGAAATGTTTTCACTTCTTTCCTTTGTTTTCAGAATGACTGTTTTTTTTTTTTATTTGCTGGTTAATTTTCTAAGTAAGACTGAAGAAGTATAATAATATGAGATGCCCTATCTGTAAAGTGAAATTTGGCATTCCATGGTAGTCCCAAGAAAACTAACTAATGTTGCCTTAAACTTCATAGGAAGAATAGTACATATGAACAGAATTTCCTGTGTTGTGAGAAGCAGGCAGGGTGAAATGTGGAGAAGAAAGGAAAATCTAAATAACATGAGTGCAAGATCTTACAAAAGTGTTTTTCCTTTCTAAAGCTATGGAAGGACTTTGCCTAATATAGTCAGACAAATAAAGATGAAAATGAACCATTAATCTTTTGCCTTTTGTGAGGTAGATACCTTTGATTATTTGGGGGAAATTTATTGATGAGCTTAGTTCTTAGAACTGCATTCTGCCTGCAGTCCCAGCCTGATAAGGAGTGTGTGCTTTTTAAACTTTATACTCAACCTTTCCTTTTTCCCTCTGCAACACACCTACCAGAGTGGGGTTTTTTTGAAAGTAGGTGCCATCTTAGGTACAGTACTTTCTCTGCTGTTGAGTCAGTTTAATCACACAGGTTTACAGAGCACTTTGAACACCATTCATTGTGAAAAACTGACCATTTATTCCTCTCTTCCATTTACCATCTCTTTAGCAGTTAATTATCTGTGAAAGTATAATAGATTTTCATTTAGCTTTTGGTTGCAAGTCTCCTAAGAGAGAATAATTCCTTTGAGATACACTGGGAAATATCTTTTTGAATTCAAAGTAAACTATCAGCTCACTACCTGTATTCCTATGTTTGTTGACTCCTTCAGAGATTCTGATAGCTTCCTTTTAAAGAAAAGCAGAGCATATTATTTTGTTCTCCAGCAGATCATATTTATTCCTGTTCCACTAATTTCATGCTTTATTAGGATCTGCCTGATTTGCCCAATTCAGATGTCATGCTCATTTTTTTTTAGATCCCCTGAACTTCCTGATGTATCTTTTAAAAGTGCTATCACATTTAGCATCTTCCAAGCTTCAGCTAGGAAGGCAAATTTAAGCAAGAAGCTGTGTGTCACTGGTATTAGTTTTCTTATTTCTGCTTCTGTAGTTACTTTCTTTGGTGATATTTTTTGCTCATTTATCTATTTGTGCCATCGTCTTCAGTTAACACAGCCTGCTGTGGTCTTGCCATTTCTAAATACCCCTTGTATGCCTTCACAGTATACTGGGCCTATAGACTCTGTAGCAGTTTTTTGTCACTGATGTCCTTGAAGTAGGACTGCATCGTAGCCTTTATACCTTACTAAGTAACTCCTTGAATTCTTTTTGGGCCTCTTACTGTGTTTTTACATTTAATGTGCTAAATTTGTTATTATTTCCATTCATTTTTTGTTTGTAGCCAGCTTTTTAGCTTTTTACAGGGTGTTGTCATGTCCCTGCTGTTTAGTTAAGATGATTTCTTTTTGCCCTTTCTCAGATTTCTTGATTGGCAGCAAGGATTTGCTCTCTGCCCCTAATACCCTGCCCCTGGAGAGCTTCCCTCCTGTAGTGCTCTGCTGGCTCATGTCCCTCTGCAGGTCCCTCATTAATGGTTGTACTGAACCCAGCTCTCTTCTTTGTTCATTTGTACTGTAGTGGAGGGGTCAGGGACTAGCCCCCTAATACTTTTCTCTTGAGTAGAGTCACCTCTCAACGGGAGCAGAATTCAACAAAGAAAATTCTTGTTATGTTTTTCTGGGGAAAAAACCCCAAAACAAACAGTTGTCCAAATTATACATGTTTTTGTCATTTTATTAGTATTTCTTCACCTTGGGCAGCTAAACCAGTAATCTAGTTTGCTTGGACAAGGGTAAAAGCTGAGTTCCTGCAGGGGACTTCCCGTAGCTGCTGAACAGTTATATTACATTAAAAATCCCCAGAATACCCCCTGCCCCACACTTGCACCCTGATATCCCCACACTTCCACTCTAAGGGTGGTCAAACAGGAGGACTCAGAATCCATAATCATTGAAAGTTATGTAAAAACTGCAGCATTTGGTTACTGCAGCTCTTCAAAATCATATTATACTTTGTATGAAGTCACAAACTGACACAAAAGTGGTTTTAGTGCTTGACTGTCACTGCTAAAATGGGGCCTTACTGAAAAGGCATGGAAGTCAATTTAGTCTTCCTCTGATTTCAGGAGTAACTGAGTCAGCCTCAGATTTTTTGTCATTCTGGCTGTTTTTTAAAACAGATAAGGACTTTTTCATAAATGGATTCCCTGCAATTAAAGAATTGCTTGATATTGCCATCACAGATTTACTATGAATTGGATGTGAGGGGCTTTTGTTTTTTGGCAGATAAATTGGAGTTTTAGGCATCTTCTTCTCTCTACACAGTTCAATGGGTATAATTTCTATTTTTTTTTTTTTTTTTTTGAATCCAGCTTATTTTTTAAAATTGTCACTTATCAAATCCAGTAAAAAAAGAAGTCCTTTGAACCTTCAAATTTGACATGTTCTCGTGGGGAAATGACTTTAAGGGCTGTGGGAGTATGAGCAGTCCCTGATGAATTAACTCTCTGACTCTGTAAATGCACAGAACCAAGTACTTACTCACTGGAATAAGGAACATGATTAAGAAAGCAAAAAGCTCTAAACTCCACAGTTGGAGCACAGATTACAACAAACATAACTTTGATGCTTCACAGATGATTTTTGAACACAAAGCTGTTCCAATTGATTCCTTCCCTGCATTTTCCTTGGAAAAACATTAAATGCTCTGTGGTTTGTTTGTTGGTGTTCTTAAGTGGTGAAGGGATCACACAAGTTCATAAAGCAGGGGTTTCTCATAAATGGATGCGTGCTTATTCGATTCCATTAGTCAAAGTTAACAAACCATATGTCCTCACTAAGTGTATGGTACAAACAGTGCCGTTTGCAGTGCTTTTCTGGATGCCAGCTTTTAAAGTAAATGAGGAAGTGATACAGTTATTCTGTGATAGGAAACTTGAAGGTTTAATGCTAGAGAGTTTGTAGCATCTCAGAAGACCTTTTTTTTAACTTTATAAAAGCAGATAAGCACTTAAAGGCCACCTCTAACACTTGCCAATTAAAATCTTGCAGTGGAGTCTAACTTGCAGTTAGTGTTGAAGTTACAGTATGTATCCATATATATAGGCATGTCTGTGGCATATACTGGATTGTAAGGAGGTAGTTCTAAAGGTGTGTAGGCTCTGGCACCCATGGTACCTGAGCATATTGTAAGGATTTAGTAAGAATCAATAACACAGCCACATTGGGAGTATAAAACAGGCACAAGACACCTGAGTTCTGGGGAGCAACTTCATCCAGGTTTGTCTGGGTGACTGCCTGAGCTAAAGGATGCTGAAGGTAAAGGAAACTAATAAAAAAAAAGTCTGAAAGGATTTTTGAGCTCTGACTTGACTGAATCACTCTGAGGCTCTTTGCAGAACTCACGCTCATCTAGGTTTCCTGAAAGCCATTTTATGGTGGAATGGTCATTTAGGGACAGAATGACTTTACCTGTTTCAATTAGTGGTTTAGTTAAAGTATTGTTCTCATTTCTCATACTTTGAATGATACCAGTCATTGCATGAGCCTGGCTTTCTTTCATCTATAAAAAGCAGCAAAGCATGAATGGCTTCTCTGAATTACTACCAATAAAATTTGTATCTCAGTCACCATAAGTCCTGCACAGTCCCAGCTATAACTAAAAACATTGCAGAACAGGACTTCTGAGTCATACTGGCAGTATTCCAGATTACACAGACAGATTAGAAAAAAAAAAAAAAAAACTGAACAACCCAACATTAGAAAACATAAAGTTTTATCTTAAATAGCTTGTTTAATAACAATGTTGTTATTTTCAAATCAGGAACCAAAGAGCAGTAACTGTAATGCCTGTTGCATGGAAGAGCATTTTCCTAACTTTTCAAATTATGATGTCTCCATTTTCTTACACTTACACAGTGTCTAGGACAGATAGTGCCCATTTAAGGATTTAAAGTACTATAATTAATGCAAAAATATTGCAGATTTTGAGGACACATTTTTTTTAAATTCAGATCATCTTTTAAATGGCTTCAAAAATACAAATAAAATCTGGAGAATATGTATTGCTGAGGGGGAAACAAATGACACAGATGATAGAGTATGATGAATGCAGTTTTACCTATGCTAAGACATCCTACAGATTCACAGTTCACTACTTGCTTATATCCCAGTAAAGTCCTGAACTAAGGAAACCAGAGCTGAATTGTACCAGGACCTTTATTACTTCCCACTACCTAAAATTCTTAAATTCTTGGGCAGTTTTTTTAGTTGGTAAAAATTATTACATGCTAGATACAATATGAATTATTACATGCATAGCACATGAAGTAAATAATCTCACTCTTTTCAGAAAAGTAAAAAAAAAAAAAAGAGAAGAAAGGGGAAATAATTTTTCACTCACCATTGCCTAAGCCTTTGATGGGATTTGAAATGTTGGAGAAGAACTCCTCCTCCCACCTCTGCTAATCTAAGGGCTAATGACTGGCTGCCTGCAGGTGAGAGTGTAGCTCTACCTGATTGAGGCCTCATGCTCAGAATTTAATTTATGATTTACAGTATTCTCCGTGACTTGATACTGATGAGGATTCCTTTCTGTTGCTTTTTTTCCCACTCTAATGCTGGAATAGCATGCTATGAATGAGAAGTCTGAGTTTGATTCTTTTCTGAAAAGGGTATGAAAATGGAAGTTTGAAGCTCTGTGGAAAAAATAAAATCAACAAATAAAGCAAATCTTCAAAAATTTGAATGTCAATCTCTGCCTTACAACAATTCCTAGACTGTTGTGGAAGTATCCACATACTCAGAAACAAATTTTAAACCCTTTCAATAGTTCTCATTATTTTCCTGGATCTCCATTCTAAAGAGATACCCATTTTACAGTCTTATTCACACCCTCTCTATCAGATAAGTATAATTACTCTATAATCACAATCAGGCCAGGACATGCATAGGTCTTTGCTGATATCACATGATAACAATGACAACTTAGATATAGAGCATCTGGATTTTTGTTTCACATTTTCTCATCTCATAGTTCTGAATTCAAAGATACAGGTGATAAATAAGTTTCATATACTTTTGTTGATACTGGTAAAGTCTTCATCACAATTACATCTAAGAAACATGATTTATTTTTTTGTTTCTATTTAAAGAAATTATGAAGTTGAAAATTCAAGCATTCCAATACAGGATCTAATAGTAATAGCATAAAAATGTCCCATGAAATTGAAAATATTTTTACTGTAGTAAGAAGTATTTTATGAGAAATTTGTTGCAGTTAAGTTTGAGAACAGTTTGCTTGGACTCCCACCTATTTACTAACACTTGCAGTCCTGTTACAGGCAAGAAAGAATACACCATTTATGAGCAGCCAAGAACTTAATCTTAGTCTGATTATAGTCTTAATGTTTCTAACATTCATAACAGCCTTATCAAATAGTTTAAATTGCATGCTGGTAACATAAATACACAAACCTTTTAGTCTCTTCTCTGGTGTTAGGTTGGCCCTCCCACTGCCCCTTGATGTGGGGGTTGATGGTTGCAGTCTGGGCATGGGTTTACAGCAACTGGTCACAGTATCCTGAGCCCTTGGCCAGAAGTACAACATTGATGTTGATGATTTCTTTCGTTGCAATGTAGGATGTAGTTGGGTTGTTTTTTGTGTTTGCTAAGAGGCTTTACAGCTGGCTTATTATTTGTTGATTTGCAGCTGAATTTACTGTGTAACGTGTGTTTTACATATGTTGGGTTCTTGTTCTTCATTCTCTCTGCTACCCCTAAGGCTTGTCAAGAATGGCTTGACTTACCTTGCTCCTGAGGTTGCATGCATTTGATGAGCAGTAATTGGCCATCAGAGATGTTTATAGCCCTTGAGCTTCAGGTATTGCTCTGCCAGTTCTTTCAAAGCTTCCTCTGTGCCATGTTTTATTAGGGGGCTCTAATAGGCCATTCTGCCCCCAATAACTACATGTTACAAATGCCCACTAGTTACAAAATATATATTGGTGTAGACATTACATCACTCAGTTATAACAAAGCTGGTGAAAAGTTAAAACAAAGCAGGTAATAGAGATCTGCTAATTATAGAATTGCTATTGCTTGCAGAAGCAAATTTTCAGGCAAACCAACAAAAGCACAGGCAGAGCCCAGCCTAGGGTAGATAGATCCCATAGCCTGTCTTGTTGGCCCAATGCAAACCTGTGGCCTGGTACAAACAGCACTTACTCCCCATCTACTGAGCTACAAAGCCAGGAAGCATGTTAGTGCTCTAGCTATGCTTCGATTTCAGATGGACCATTCATGTTTGAATGCAAGAGTGGCTCCTCAGATGATTTAATGGTATTACTATAGCCATGTAAAGAAAACAAGACACATTGGATTTTCAAACCCGAATTTCTTAATATTCACACCTGTGTTTCAGAAATCCTGTTTTATCTAGGGATTGGGATAGCTGTCTCTTCCTGGAATTTATGCAGTAGACTTCACATTCACTGGAATACTTCACTTATGTAATGAGTTTATGATTCTTAATGCCAGCGAGTAACCTTATCCTATGGGCAAATAAAGATACATCTGTTTTTTTAGGTCCTGCTAGGGAAGACTGGACATGCTCATTTAACTTCTGATTAGTAGGAAACTCCCTTGATCAAATGCAACTGTTGTGTATTCATATCTCACTGGCTGTGATGCCAGGCAGGCCCACATTTGCTTTCACTGTGCCAAAAAGATGATGATACACTGTACTGATAAAGCTACAAAATCTTAACATTACATGTTGGTGTTCTGATCAAAAGCTCCTCTGAGCCAGATGCTTCTGTTTATTACTCAATTAAAGTAGATATAAAATACACGGCTCTTCTTCTCATTGCTTTTCTTAAGTGCCTGTGCCTAAAATGTTAATTTTTTTTTAATTAATAATCTTCAGTGTATGAAAGGGGCACATGGGACCTCATTAAAAGGGTCTCAAGGAAATCTGAATTTGGCATAATGTAAATCCATATGACCCTCTAGCAAGGAATTGCTTTGTTTGTTAGAAATGCAAGCAAAATGTGCACCCACTTGCCCTTACCACTAGAAGAAAGTATCTCTTCAGGTAAAACACAACTTTAGGGTGTGACTAATAATCACATTTAGTACTTTTGTAGCAGGACATGTGGTTCCTGTATCTCATTCAGTTTCCTCCTGTGCTAAGAATTGTTCTCTGAGGCTGAATTGATGGAAGAAGTGATGGGCATGTAAAGTGTTTGAGGATGTTATTTTCATTTGACTTGAAATACTGAATGATTTAAATTTTCTTGTGGTTTAATGTCACTGAATCCTATAAAAAGTAATTTGCATTTTCTGTAATGTTTTGTGTCTTTGAGACATGTGAACAGCCATATGATAACAGATCCTGTGTTCAAGTGTGAGCTAGATGCTCTTTGGAACATTCACACATACAAAATGAAATGTCTTTTTGCCTCTGATCAGGATAGAGCCCTGACACATTGGATTGATTCTTTCCAGAATTCTTGTTAAAAATTCTTGTTAAAAAACACAAAATCACCCTGTTGCATCTGCCACAGATTCTTTCAAAGGAAACAGATAATGAACTCTCCATTTTGTAAAATCAGATACTTTCTCTGTCATCCTGCAGAGTCATCACATTAACTTTTTTCCTCTGTCATGGGATTTTTAAAAAAGCTTCCCCAGTTTAAGAAGTGGTTTGGCTATGTCAGCTACAGTTCAAGGAAGGACCAGCTTCAAAGTTGTGACTTCTCACAGACTTGTCTAAACATGGAGAGACAGAGATGCAAACTTAGGTGGCAAAACAGCTACAGAAATATTCTTTGCTTGTGTGAAATGTAAAAGGAAGAAAAAGACAAAGTAAAAAAGCTCTATTCCAAAATAGAATCTATTGAAACAATTTGTCTAAGCAATACTTGATGTTAAAAGTAAGAAAGCTGGGTGATGATGCATGATTTTTCACACCTTAAACAAATCTTTAGTAAACTTACATGTTCTGTTCCTCCTTCCCGAAAGCCTTTTAGGCATCTCTCTCCTGCCTGTCTCTGGTACCTGGGTTGAACAGCTCAGGTTTCCTGTAGTACTGGGATCCATTAAGACAGAGAGTTCATGTTTCATTCAGTGTCTGCAGAATGATTGCTTTTATAAACCAAGCATTAACTGAACAGCATGTTCTGTACCTCATCAGTGATACTGAAATATTTACTGGAACACCTACGCCTTGATGAGAAGCCACTGTGCGAAGATGCACTAGAAGCTGTGACCAGAACTTAAGTCCCACATAAACAAATTTATGATTTGTGGAACTAAAAGTTAAAAGATGCACCATCTTGTGCGCTTTTAAAACTGCAACAGTACAAGTAGGTGAATCAGCATTTAGGAAACCACATTTGAGCCTTCCCACTGAGAATTTGTGAGAATTTTATCTGTGTGAAGGTTCTTGAAAATTACATTCTGTCATCTTCTTTCTTCCTTCTCCCTTGGGTTCCCATGGACTGCTTGCATCCTCACATTTGCATCCCCAAATTCCTGCCAAGTACCTGCACTTTCTTATCAATGGAATTCTTCAGCTGTAACTGCTTTTATTTTATGTAGTCACATTAACAACTGCCTGTGGCTGTGCAAAGAGCTAAGTGTCATTATCTTTTATTTATTATCTTTATTATTTTTCTTTCTTTTCTTTTTAATTTTTTTCCCTTTAAGCGTCTTGTCTTAGGCTTCTTAAGGAAGAATAAGAAACAGAGCAGACTGCCTGTAGTACCTATTCTGGCCCAATTTCTACCTTTGCTGGCCTGACTGGTGATGCCTTGTCTTTGAGCATCTAGAAGAAAGACTTCTTTTCCCTAGAACTTCTGTATTTCAGTGAAAAATTCCTCTGAGTATCAAAGAAGGCTGTCAGACAGAAGGATGCTTTACCAGCTTGTCCAATGCAGAAAGAAACCCCATAATACAAAAATCTTTCACTGTCATTTTCCCTTTTCCATGTGTATAATATCAGGCTAGCTTTGCAGCCCCATGGTGTCGTGCACTAAGCCCTGCTGGATGCCAAAGCTGCTCTGTTGCTCCCCTCCTCATCCTGGCAGGCAAGAGAAAATATAATAAGAGGCTCTTGGGTTGAGACAAGGACAGGGGGAGATCTCTCACCAGGTAGAATCATGGGCAAAACAGACTTCTTTATTTTATTTTATTTGGTTTGGTTTGGTTTTATCAGTCAAATGAGAATAAGGTAATGAGATTTAAAACAAAATCCTAAAAAAACTTTTCCCCCATTTCTCTCTTCTTTCCAGGCTAAATATCATGGGACTGGGGGCTGAGGTCACTTTATCACACATCATTTCTGCTGCTCCTTCCTCCTCAGGGGTAGAACTCCTCAGAGTCTTCCCCTGCTCCTGCATGGGGTCCCTCCCACATGAAACAGTTCTTCATTAACTTCTCTGACTTGGGTCCTTCCCACAGGCTGCAGTTCTTCAAGACCTGCTCCAGCATGGGTGCCTTCCACAGAGTGTAGCCCTTCAGGGATAGAGTGCTCCAGCAGTTCTGACAAACTTACCTTCAAAGTTTTATTTGATAGGCAAGAATTCTTTATAAATGGTCAGACGTTTCAAATTTAAAATGCCAGTGAGAATACAAAATACTTACATGGAGCAAATTGCCTTTTTTAGGGTAAAAACAATGCTGACACTTGTATTTTCTGGCTGTTAATGTCATTGTGCAGAAAATGCCACATAGTTGGTGGTATGCTTACAGACCTGTCAAAATGAAGCCTGCATTTTAAAACCTACGGTGTAAATTCAGGTCAGTCACCCTGACCTTGAGCTAAAATTCAGTCACGTGAGTTTGTCTTGTGGATTCCAGCCATGATTACGCAGTTAAAGGCCGTGAGTCCTCTCCACATTGCTAGGAATATCAGAAATACAACTTCATGCATTACCCATCCCTCTTTTCCAGTAAGTTACCCTGGGTTTGTTTACGTATTGCTTTGACTAGCAAGCACAACATTGCTAGCTACCCAATGGCAGTCTGCAGCCTCAGCATCCTGGGGGCAGGTGCCTCAGTTAAATTTTCCAATCTCTGGCATGTAACTCAACTCTTGTAGCATGTAGTTATTTATGTCCCTTTTCTGGTGTGTTGAAGAGGAAAAAAATTAGTAGATGTCATATTCACTGATAAACATTTTGGTTTTACTTTTCTGCCCAATTTGATCACTGCAGTGTGAATCAATCTTTGTTCATCTCCTTTCTTTCTTCCTCTCGTAAATGAGTTTATGTGAATGTTATGACAAGAAATGGGGCAAAGCTGGCATGCAGAAATTTGATTTGTAACAAGACTGAGATGAGCATAGCTGTGTATAAAGAGAAGCTAAGGATCCTGTGTGTACATTAAGTAGTAAAGTCCTTCTTTAAGAGCTCTCATGAGTATTGTGCTAAGAAAATATATAGTTATATGTTCAACTTGTTGAAACTCATAAAATGCTCCATTTGAACTGTGATTTGATTTAATTTTATCAGGAAACCAGACTCTGTTCCTGGTCAGTTTATTTTCATTACCACAGTATTTTCTTTCTGATGATTTTTTTACAGTCTATAATCTTCTTCTCCTTTTTTTTTTTCTTTGTTAAGCTTCTGGCTTCAATGTCTTTAGCAGTGCCACCTTGCCCCTATATAGTGCTTAGCCTTTCTGCTGAGATGTCAAACAAGGTGTAAAATGAAAGGGCTTTAATCCTAAGGAATTTCCCCAGAGCAGCAGAGCACAGTGTTCAGAAATCCTGAGCTGAAACACACAGGCTGTTGTCAATTAAAACCTGATCTGTTTTACACCAGGGTCGTGTCACCTACAAAGCAGCTCCTATTTGAGGAGGTGAAAAGGAAGAACCCAGTTATTTTTGCTGCATCTTCCTCATGCTGGAAACAGAGCTTAATATGAAGTCAGCATATAAGTAGTGCTTTTTTCTTTTTCCTCAGAAACATCTGACTTACCAGGAATTGGCTGAAGATCAAAAAGTGTTTTCTTTGCAAACACAGAGGTTTAAAAATAAAAAGTAGACAGATTAAGTGCTTTTTAAATAAACTTTATATAAAACCAAGAGCATTAAAATGTCTAAAAATAAAGAGTGTTGTATGAGAGACATTGATTTATAGGGAGTTTTTTAGATTGACACAAATTGAATAGAAAACATGAAACAGGAGGTTCAGTTCTGATGTGATTCTGAAAAATGACAGGCACTGTTGGTGGATCCAAGGGCAGGATGCAAATTTGCCTAAACAGAGACATGTGTTGCTTTTGGGAAGCTGTAGGGGGTGTGACCTTCTGGGTGTAAGTTATAGTGTAGAGGCCGTGTGTGAGACCCACATGCTTTTAGAACAGTTTGTAAGCCAGGTGACATAACCCACAGCATTTGAAATGGCAACAGAGCCATACATGTGGGAAATTGAATCCTGTGTTAACTGTACAAGCTTTGAGAAATTAATATCTGTCATGAGAAAATGACAGACAATTGTATATTTATAATTGTCTGTGCAGTTTCACTTACTGAGCATGTTAAGCACAAACCTGTGAAAATTTGCAGGTAAGTTGAATTTGCATTTATTATCACAACTAGAGGCATAATTTTCAAATATCTGTTTCTGTGTTTCTGCTTTTCAATCAGTAACTTCCTGGGTTTTTTGCTTTTTTTTGATTGTCCTTTTACTTTTTTGTGGTATTTTTTTCCCATGTAGCCAGGGGCTACACACATGAGTTAAACAGATGCTTGCTACAACAATTTAACTGGTTCAGGGTTCCCCCTTTACTAAAGGTCATGGTTTCCCACAGTGCAGTTGGCAGAAACAAATATGTTGGCTTTTTGGTCACAGTGCTTCCTTGTCCAAGTGATTATGAGCTATAACTGAAGATGATTTTGTGTTTGTCTACTTGACTGTAGCAGCACTGATTGAGGTGTGGGCATGCAGTCACATCTGTCAGCTCAGCTGTAACTTCTGCCCTGGGGAAAGGCAGATGTTTGTGGTATGATAAAGTATTAAATTGTGCTTAAGTGCATTTTTGGTTCAGTTTGCTTCTGTAGGCCTTGGTCAAGGCCTGAAAAAGGTGTTTATAGCACAATGGACTTTTTTTGAACCTATCTTCGATATCCATTTTCCACAGGTGGTGTCCAGTCTCTAAACATCTTAAAAAAAGTGGTTTTGCTTTAAAGGAATGTGGGGAATGGGAGTTGTGGGGTTTTTTCTCCTTTCACTCATGTACAGAGGAGTGGCCTTTGAGCTACGAAGATGCAGATTTTTATATGCACATTAACTTTTCCATGTTTGAATTTCCTCTTAGTAGATAATTGGAACTTTCTGGTATTTGTTATTTTTGAAGATGAGGCAGTAACTGTCTGCTCCTGGGTGGATCTGGCCACTGCATTTTGCCATCTTCACTGGGCTCCCAAATCCATACTCAGATCCCTTACTCGGTGACTTCATTTTCAGAAGTGCAGAGCACAGCCTTTCTGCTACCCCATCAGAAAGTGCAGTGATCAAATTCTCTGAACCTGTCTCATTTGTGTGACTATATCCATCTCCAAGTGGTTAAATACTTGCACAGTTTCACACATTTCAGGAAGCAGTTCTGCTTTTTACTGCAGCTCCTGGGTTTGGACGGGCAATGCTGAATTAAAGTTTGTGGCTCCTCATCTATTCAGTTTCTACCATTTCTATCACTTACACGTTTGTCATTTAGTAACTGTTTTAACATTTGAAGTGTTATCTCAGGAGTGGTAGCATTATTGGATTCCCCCCNCTGACGAAGGTTCGACTTTTTGCTGTCCCCCCCCCCCCCCCCCGGTGATTAGTCTATCATTTAAGCCATCCTTTAAATGAAAAATACAGTAAGAATATTAGGATAATCAGCTTTTCAAAGCAAAAGCAGGCTTCAGCTCTTTCCAACACTAGTTTCTCAAATTTTGCTTCCATTTTTTAAATAAAACACAATTCATCAATCTTTATAGGTAAAGTGGGAAAACACCAAATAAACAATAAAATAAGCTGCAATTGAGTGCTTGTTGTCTAAATGATTGCATAAAAGCAGCTAATACTTTCACACTCTCAGATCAGTTTTGGTGTACCAGTGACCAGTAGCTGCATTTTTTTCCCCTCATATTTTGATCCTAACCTAAAAGCTGAACCTGAAGGATTGTCTTATTGTAGAAAATTAGGTCAATGATGAACTGTAGGCTGATAAAAGCATTACTTGTAATATAAGCCTGCACTGATTATATAATAAATGACTATGGATAAATTAATAAGATTCTGAAAGTATGATCACTGGATGGATCTAAAATAGCAATGACTGTTTTAATTTTCTGCATTACTTGGCAGAAGATTTTTCATACAGTTGATTTTTCAGGTTTAAATATTAGGGAAGCAAATGTGTCCTTGGTATGTACATTGCAAGAACTACTTTACTGCTGTGCCTAATTTGGAACAGCCTTCTTAAGGAAAGCAGCCATTTCGCCACATTTCCAAATACTGTAGCTAGCAGTGAGTGAATCCAAGCATCAGGTATTTAAGAATCAAACTTTTTCCAGGTCACAAAGTAGCCAAGTAACTCTGTTGTTGTCCGTGAAAACTGAAATTCCAGATTTTCTTCCACTTTTGGTGTTTAAAAATTTGTTTTTAGGGATTTCCTTTTACAACAAGAACATAGGTCTCTTTATCTTTCTAGAAACCTACATGAAGGAAAAAGTTAATTTATTAGTGATAACAGATTTGCAGTGATTATGAAGCAGCATTCTCTAAAACTGATGAGTTGATAGCCTTCTTATGCCTTTTTGACTATTGGATTATCTCCTAAAATTCTTACTCTTAGTTAATAAATACCTGGATAGCCATGATTTCCAGCAGTTAAAAAAAAAAATATTTTAAGTTAATAATAACTCTTTCAGCAATTTAGAAGATTTTTTTGTCAGGAATTATATTTTATTACATAAAAATGTTAAGCTTCTCAGTAAGAGTATTTGAAACTAATTGCAAACAATTGAGTTATTACAGCAAAATAAATCACCCATTTTCCATCTGACTTAATCCTCCTTCCTTTGCATTTGCATTTGTAATGAATAAAGCCATATACACAGATCAGTAGCATGGCCCAGCTGAGTGGTAACTCCTTGAGCCACAGGAACTCACGTTTTTCCCCATTGGTTGATGATATCTCCCAAAAGGGAATTTTGAACAACCTCCTTTTCCTCACTTCTGAAGTGCTGAGTGATCAGGGAACCTACATCTCTTTAGCTGGTCTTTTCAAATGGCACATTCCTAATTTTGAAGGTAAAATTGAATTCCCCCTCTTCATAATTAAATTTATAAATATGTATTTTAAGGCTCTATTTACACACTGATATTAAATTCTGAAAAGATTCATTTTGATTAATTTACAAGTAACACATCATTTGCCTTTAATGAAATTTTTATTTCACCATCTACTTGACATGTTGTTGCTCAGATTTTGGTCCTGGCTTTCCTACTGCCTTCACTATGTGGCAATATAGAAATCACTTTTGAGTCAGTTTTGGTAAATCCATGCAGTCATTTATAGGGGGACAATCCCTTGAGGCCTTGATTATTTATGGTCCCGTGTGTTCTGTTTTCATCAGGTCAGTAATATCTTCCTTTCTTTGCAGCTATCTTCCTTTCCTTTCCTTTTTTTGCAGTCTAAATGACAACACTTAGAGCAAAAATAACTGAATCCTTAGTTCTCTAACAGCTCCCTCTGGTCTTCTGAAATTTTACTGGGTTCAAGTGGTGACATCCCCATCTTCTTGTCCTG
The DNA here is from genome assembly GCA_013399225.1 of Rhipidura dahli. Classification (NCBI taxonomy): domain Eukaryota; kingdom Metazoa; phylum Chordata; class Aves; order Passeriformes; family Rhipiduridae; genus Rhipidura; species Rhipidura dahli. The sequence continues at coordinate 88,274 of VXAC01003810.1, forward strand.
CACTTTTAGAGGTTCCTCCCTCACAGTGGAGCTGCTAGAACAAGAAGCATGTTTATTATTGTAACACTGCATACAAAACCACAGACAAAGTGGGATTTGCAATAAGATTCCTGATGATGAACTGGAGAAAATGACCCCTGGACACCAATCTCCTGAGCAACCACTTCCCTACAAAACAGTATTTTTCAGTAGTACCAATTTCCTTCAGGAAAGTTTGATGAGTTTGACATAAAATGTAGCTTTTGAGCAGGGAGTTACAAATGGCTGGTAGAAAAAAAGTAAGAGGAAAGTGGTGGCTTTGTTCACTCCAAAAACTAATGGGTTTATGAAGAGGTGATGAAAGCAGGAGCTTTCCTTATCCAAGTAAAATTAGTGATAATGAATATAGGAAGAATTTGAGTCCTGAATTGCCCTAATCCACTTACCTGTTCATGGGGCCTTGAACTCCTCTAGGGAAAAGGGATCCAAATACAGCCTTTAATTCCTTTTAAATTGCCTTTTACACCAATGGAGATTTTTTCAATTATTTTCTTTGAAATACACAAAATTGAAACAGAAGGTTGTGCACAGTCAGTATTTGCAGCCAAAACCCACATCTTTTTGGTTCAGAAGACACCCGTTCTTTTTGCACGGGATAAACTATTTTCCTCCCTCTATCTATCAAAATAATTTTAAAAACCCATTCTGGACACAACCTCCTACTCTTACTATGCATCGCTGCAGGATTGCTTCTGCAGTGAGCAATAGTCTCCGGAGTCCTGGTTCCTGCTGGAATCAGTAGAAATCCTCCTATGGATGTCAACAGAAGCTTAAACACTGCCTACAAACTAGGATGTCTTAGTGTGGCTAAAATACAATGGGGCATCTCAGAAATTCTTTTAGGGTTTGTTTTCTAAGTATAGCTGTGAAATTTGCAAGGTAGAAAATGTTTTGTTTAATGGATCAAAATTATTGGGGTTTGGGTATTCTTTCTTGTCATGCTTTTGAAATAGTATCGTAGCAGCAAAATTACACTCAGCTAAGGTATATCTAAAGGTATTTGGTTGAAGAACCAAAAATCTTTTAAATTTAAAAGTCTTTTTAAATTGTGAGATAAATAGAGATGTGATCAGGGACTTGTCTATTGTTTGTTTTAGCTGGAAAATGCTTCTGTAAATAGACAAGACTACATTTCTATAGTAAAAATAAATGAACCATTTCTTTTTTAAAGTTCAGTTAGTGATTTTTCTGTGCGTTTTTCAACCACTGGAAGATAAATTTTATCTGCCTTTTGGCTCTTGGAGAGAGAGGGGGTGTATAAGTCCTCCAGGAAACTTAGGTTTTGATGTGTAAAAAAGGCCCCCTCTACATGGGAACTGTTTTTCTGTGGAGTTTTATAACACTGTTGCATTCAGTTTGGCCTTTGTTTTACATGCATGTGAGAGCTATCCTTTCTTCTTACTGCATAATGCTGTGACAAACTCAGAGACTGAGAGATGGCTGAGGGATTGAGGTTCTCTGAGCCCTGTCTTGTCTCAGGTGACAGATATTTTACACCATTCAATTTATGAATCAGTGACACTCTTTTCTGCTGGTATCTTAATACCTGAAGGATTATTTTAGCATGAATGGAACAAAAAGCAAAAATTGATAATATTTTTTAATCAATGGATTGTTTGGTGATTAAAAAAATAAGTGAGAAGTCATAGAATATATTAAAAGCAAATAACAAAAGATAACTCTTGGGCTGAAAATATTTAAATGAACTGTAAATGATGATTTAGCTGCTTTGTCTGTCACAGTAACAGGTGAGAAAGAAAAACACAGATAAGAACTAAAGAAGTGCATTTCACATAGACATACTGCATGCATCAAAGAAATAAGAATTTGTTAGGAGAAATACCTCCATAATATAAACATACAATATAAATGGTAATAGAAATCTCCATCTGAATTCTGGTTTACATGATAAAAAATTGTACTTTGAATGTAGATAATATGGTGAACTAGACCACAAGTTTTGGAACAATTTGCAAGGAGAACTTTGAGAATGTGGTTAAGCTTGAACTATTGCAATGGTATTTTTGGATTCTGTAAAGGGCCTCAAGTAATTATTGCTCTGAGTCCACAAGCATACCCTAAGGACTAATGTGCATAAGCCATCACTTGAGCCCCTGAAGTATTTCTCTGAGTATCTAGAGAATCTCTCAGGGGAGCTTGACCCCATCTCTCCGTTCAGTCCATGTGGAACGTCGGAGTTTAGCAGCTGCTGTCTCAGTTCCTCTCAGCAGCGCTGTCGAAGCAGAATGCTTCACTGCTTTTCTAGCTCTATCTTACCACTGAGATGAGACCTCAGTGTCTCATCTGGGACTTTTATTCATTTGAGACTTATATGTGGTTACTTGATTAATGTGCCCATGATTCTAGCTGGTAGAATTGCTTTGGAGAGAGAGCCATATTCTTGAAATCCCTCTTAGTTAAATCACTCAAGCATTGGACAAGGTGATAAGGGGAGGATAATCCAAGCAGAGGTATCAGTTTCCATATTCCCTGTTTCTTCCCTGTCAAGTCTTTCTCATCAGACTATCTCTTCATGCTAGCAGCACTTAATATATCCATGTGTAATCTGAACTATGCCTTTTGTCTCCTTTTCATTCTTCCAAATCTGAGGCCATTCAGAGCAAGTTCATTGTTCTGCTTATACCAGGGTTTTCAGCCTCAGATCACACTGATGCTCTCAACAAGCACTGTGTGGTTTTTGATTCCTCCATGGCAGACGTGGCAGTCGATAGAGCAGTGCAGCACCCGCTGGTTGGGAGAGCAGCCAGTGGGCTCTGCCAGGTCATTGTTAGTGCCAGAACTCCAAGGAGTCATCCATTCTTGCCATAGTCCTCTGAATTTTCTCACAGAGAGGTTATTTACTGCTGTAAATATTCTCCAGTTAAACTACATGTACTTTTGTTTTCCCTGGTTGTTGGTTTGTTTCATAGTTATTATCCAGTGGTTGAATAGACAGGCATGACAGCAGTCAAACTTTCGTATAAGCTATGCAGCAAGCAAGAAGAAAGGAAAAACTAACAAATGGTCTCCACAGACACTCTTCAGGAACATCTTTCTTTGTGGCTCGTGTAACAGCATAGGAGAATGCTCTCTGCCAGGGTGTATGAAGGGACTGCACATCCCAAAGCACACTGAACACTGGTAGTCTGTCTTTCTAGAAGCGAGGGAGCTGACGTGTTCATCTCAGAAGTGAGTTAGCAAAACAACATTCAGTACATTGCCACTAAATTAACTTCTTCCTCTACTAGGTATATCTATTTGACAAAGGGTTCATTACATACCTCACACATTCTGCCTTACATGACCCTCACCTGTCTATGCCATGTCTGATAAAGAAAGCCCCCACATTTCCAGCAGCTTTTGGTTTTGACTAAAAAATATCAGTACAAAAATCAATTGCAAATGAAGAGCTGAAACTTTTAGATCAATGTGACTATATTGAAATAAACATTGTAGTAGCTGCTATACTGGTTGATTATTTTCCTGCTTGCTTACTAAAAGAAAAGAGTTTGGGTTTCAAGATGCTTTAAAGTAATACAGCACATCACCTCTTCCAAGATGTTTACCTTTGCAACAGAAAATAATTTGATTCAGAAAACTGAAATGTGTGACAAATGCTAAATGGATTAAAAGCTGGTTCATTGGCAAATTTAAAAATGCAGTGTCAATGGGCAGATATAAATTACTGGGATGTGTCTAGCAGAGTCTGCCTGGAATCAGTTGTTGGGTCAATAGCACTTAATGTTTTTATAACAGTCTAGACAGTGATATAGGACATTTTCAGTAAAGCTTGCGCATGACAGAGATTGGTGAGGTAGTAAATAATATGTTAGATAATTGCAGAAGCTAATAAACCATATTTTAATATTGCCAGATGATGCCTAAGGCATCACAGATACTACCAGCCTCTTGTGTGGGATAAAAAACTATAGGTAGCTGTTAAGCTGTGATTTAGAAAAGGACAGGTTATCAAAGATAATTAGGTCTACTTAGACTCTTTGTACAATGTTGTGGAAAGAAAAAGCATTAATGCAGTAATGTACATATTAAAGTCAGACTTTCAGGCAAATGGGATGATGATTGCTGTTGCATGCTGTATTGATAAGGCTGCTTCTAGAACACCAACAGTTTATGTGGTGCCCAGTCTTGGTAAAAATCAGGAAATAGGACAAATGGAAGACATTGGGGTACACAGGACCTGGAGATGAGGCTTCAAATCCTGTGTAGGTTTAAAAAGTTCGTCTTAGTTAATCCTTAGTTAATCCAGATCAGATATCAAGCAGGGTAGTTCTGGCTGTGGCTGGTATCTGTTAATTTTATGATTTTTTTTTTACAGTTTATGTGCTGCAAGGAGAACAGTCATACATGTTCTGTCCTAAGTCTAAAACATACCTGATTTAAACAGTTGACTCCTGAGGAGCCATGGAGAAATTACTTCCCCTCCTGTGCCCAGGACCAGATAGTTTGCTTGTTCTTTGCTGTCTTTTGAGCCAGAAACCAGACAAAGCTGAAACTCAGATCCCAGAAATGTTGATTCTCTTTCCTAAATGGTGTCCAAGTATGACTTGTGGTCACCACAGTAGTGATCAAGAGGTTCTAAGGTGGGAAGGGACTTTGCACAGCCTTGAGGAGGGAACAAGAGTAGTCCAGCAGAAGCCTTTGGGCTAAGAGCTCTTTATTTTTGAAGTACCACAAAACTGTGAACTCTCAGAACCTGAGAATCTTGAACGTCATGATGGGTTCTCCTGTACATTACTGTGTGAGTGGGGCAGGAATTTCTGGGGAATTTTTTATCCAGCTCTAACAGATGGAGAAATTAGAGAGGCTTTCAGACAATAAGCTTCTTTTAGTTCTGAAATAGGAAAATAGCCTTTAAACTAAAACAAGGGTTGAAAGCAATTGCTCTAAACCTAACTGTGTATGTTCGTAAGGTAGACTCTCTGTGAGAAGAGGTAGTGGATTGAGAAAAGTATGAGATAAAAAGGCTATTATCACCATGGGAAAGAGAGGGGTGGGTAATCTATTGCTTGTTGGAACATGGTGGTATCAGCTGGGGTAGAGGTTATGGAAGAAGGAGGTTGTACCATATGATAAAGCCATTATTTCTATTATTTTCTTATTTTAGCATTTAGTGGAATTACAAACTTTAGTAGGCTCCTTTTCAGAAAGTACTTTCTGATGAGTTTCTTTCTCTCTAACAGTGAGAGAGAGAGGCAAAAGTTGGAAAGAAAATTTTGAAATGTTCTCACCGATGCCTATTTATTTTGATCAGTGTGAATTTGTTCTGATATTCAATGGTTGTTTAATTTCATCCATATTTTCTACAAAGCATTTACATCAGATGGAGTATATTTCATTCTGGAAATTGAGTAGGCAGGGCCTACAGTTCTTGATGACACTCATCAGAAGACAAACATTGTGGGGCTTGGGAATACTGACAAGTCTGCATTTGTTAAGAATACTGGCAATTCTGCATTAGTTTCTTAGATGTCATCTTCCTTTTAGTGCATATCATTCCACACGGAATTTGCTTCTGAAGATAGGTTTTGCAGTTCTGGAGCTATGAGTAACATGCGCCTCAGGGAGCCAGAATCTGTAATAGAAAACATATTTTGTCTGCTGTCCCTTTTGAAGTATGTAAGCAATATACAAAATGGACAGGGGTTTGCTTGTTCATATGCTACTACATGTTACCAAGGAATTATTGGCTGTTTTGTGTCATGTACATGTAGTTTATCTGAATTTTTCTTAATTAAAAGCTTTAGCATATTTAGCTTCACCTTACTTGGGGCTATTAATTTACAAAGGATATGCTTTGTACTATGGTACTTAGAGTGTCTGATTGACGGTTTTTATAGATATGGTAGATCTAATCTTTACTGGTATATTATTGCTTTAGCAGTATGGTACTGTGCTTGCATAGAAGCTGAAGAAACACTTTCAGGTTGAGACTGGTATTAAAAGTTCATTGATGATCAATGTTATTGGACATGCTGAAAAAATATCAGAGGCTTTTTTTAAATGTTTGTCTTTTTCTTTTGTTTTGAGTGTTTCTGGGGTGTTTTTAAGGTCATATTTGATGATAATGTTTATTACGACCTTTTTCTTCCAGGAATATCAGCCTTGTAACACCAACGCCTGCCCAGAGTTGAAAAAGACAACTCCTTGGACCCCCTGGACCCCGGTGAACATTTCAGACAACGGTGGTCACTACGAGCAGCGTTTCCGATACACCTGCAAGGCGCGCCTGCCTGACCCCAACCTGCTGGAGGTGGGACGGCAGCGCATCGAGATGCGCTACTGCTCCAGCGACGGCACCAGCGGCTGCTCCACAGACGGTGAGCGAAGCGACACGGGCTCACCGTGCCCCCGCTAGGGACATGTCTGCAGTTCCGTTTTCAGCACAGTCTGGAAGCTTCTGCATGCTGGTGTTGTGTGTAACAGGGTTGATAATGAAAAGGAGGGCGTGGTGATCCCAGTGGGGAACCTAGCCTCTATTTCTTCTGGATGTAGAGTCATTCAGAGTAAGCAAGTGGCTTTCACCTCCAGTTATGAGATTTGCCAGGTTATTTTAATTCTCTTTACAATAATCCTGTTCTTGGAAGATTCTGTTACCTCCTTATACTCCCCCAAGATTTTACTGGGGGTGAATTTGTGCAACACTGACATATTTCTGGAATATTTTGCTAGAATATGGAATATTCTAAGAAGAACTTTTGCTCAGTAATTTGAAAGTAACAACCGTAAGATTAATACAGGTGTTTGAATGAATAAGGAGCTTATGAACTCTGGGTAATTTCTATTATAAAAGCTTACATTGTGATTTTGCTAGAAATTTAAGTTCTGTTTATTTCTGAGATCAAAAACCAATCTCCTTCAAAACTTCTTCAGCTTTGAATGACTTCAAATTGGAATTATTTTGTTTCAGAATTTTCTTCTTTTCCTATCAGTAATGAATAATTTTGTATATGTATAAAAAAATCAAAACTGGGAGAAATTCTGACATTCATTCTAATTTTATAAATTCATTTCATTGATTATTCAGTTTTAATTGTATATCAGTTATCTTTTTAATTATATTTTAGTCATACAATCTAAAAACACTGATTTCTGATTATTATATTTTAATATTTCTAGGCCCATTTTCCATTTGCATAGTCTTTTGTACCTTCACTAGATCCAGGTTAGCTGAAAAAAATAAATTGTGTTACTCAGGGCATTTGGCTTATCTCAGACCACAAAGAGAGGACAGTTTCTGAGTCCTTGGACTTCCTAATTCTCAATATTTTTCAGACAGACCAGCTATTGTGAAAGTCAGTGTTAAGCTCCTGCCTGTACTAGGTTTACATGTCAAGGTTTTGGAAGCAGGGGAGGCTGCAGATTTGGCTTCTGTGATAATACGCTAGAAACTTCCATCCTGTCCCCTCCCCCCTGCCCTTCATCCTTTACAAAACCTTTATTGTTTCACTTGGCATCTGTGTCTCTTTGGAGGGGGCAAGATGTTAGTAATTTTTATATATAGTAGTTAACTGTGTGAAATAATTAAACAAAACTTGTGGTACTCCAGATAAGACTTAGTTTTGTGCTCTGTGTCATTCCCATTTCAGATAATCTACAGTGTCAAATGTTGGGGATTTTTTTAGGTCTGGATAGCAAGGCGGATATTGGCATGGAGCAGCTCTTGACACAAGTGTTTCTTCTATTCTGGTTTCAGAATAAAATTCAAACTAGTTTTTAGCAAAGATTTTGCTCTGCTAGGATTGGTGTATGACCTGTCTCTCTTGTCCTTAATGAGACTTCAAGGTGGTGCTGCTGCTTTTTGCTCTCTTCCAGCACTTCAGCATTGATGACATGTTTTTAAAATTTCATGAGATTAAATGAGAAAGAGAATATTTTTCCCGCCAGGGAGTGCAGATGTGGGAAAATTATCATGACAAGCGTTAGTAGAGCTACAGGAGAGTCTAGGTATAACCTGGTCTGACAGCTGAGATGGCAGCACGTGAGAAAGGAGCATCCAAAATCCAACACATGGCATAAGAGAGGAGGTCAGTGGGGCAGACCAGTGTGAGGGTTATAGATCACATTGCTGCAAGAAAATTGAACTTGACATGGAGGCACCTCTCTCAGCTCTGAAGTCATGGTCGTAAGACCTCTCCTGGAGCTGGATGCATAAGCTGACTCTACAAAATACAGGCAGAAGTTACAGACCCTACAATTTGTTAAATAAAGCATTCTTTCAGTGTGCAAGTGACAGGGGTGGGGATGATGGTTCAGGTGCACTCTTTGCCTGATTTGTCTTTGCACCTGAACATAATACTCCTGAATTTCCTGGCATTGTACTTTTTTTGTTGCAGCTTGCTGAAGCTGCTCCTTTGATTCATTTGGAAATAATTCATTATTGGAGCGATGTGCATGACCCCAATCCTGTTGCATAGTAATAGAAATTTTCATCTGGGCGAAGGATTTTTGCTGACTAATCCCAAAACTACTGAATATTTAAGTATTTTTTTATTGAGTACTTGACGGGGCAGAAACTATTATACATGTCTGTTCTTCTGAGTGCCCTTATAGCTTTGCCATTAATTTGCACTCATTCTGTGATTCTTTCTGGCCAGAGAGTCTTTAATTATTCTGTAATGAAAGATGAAACTCGATCGGTGTTCCAAGTGGCTGCATTAACCAATACACTGCTGGCAAAACCAGCACATTTTATTTTGAGACTGTTTGCTTAGTCATTTTCTGGTTATGGATGTCAGAACAGCATGGAGTGGAACATTTGCTGAGAGAGGGGTGAGGGGAGCATCATTTTGATTTGCTGATGAGATGAAACTTGCTGACTGCCTCCCTGCAAGATCTGGGATCCAGGAGCACTTCCATGCTCCCGGGTTAGATATGGGCCAACACACCACCATTCTACTGCTCCTTGATTTCATTGGAAGAAAAAAACACAGGAGTCTTGTAGACTAGCCATGAGAATGGGACCCCATAAATTGTGGCAGACACCATTTCTGGCTAGATAGCAAGGAAACATCCTAACTTCCTTCCACCTGACCAGAGCCTGGATACTGTGAAGCACTGTTTTCATTATCTCCATGTTGAATTGTAGCAATTTTCTGGCTTTTACAGAAAGACTAATTCTGGTACAGAATGCTTGGCATACCTCATTACCAAAGATGTGTTCTGCAGAGATCAGTTCTCTGCTACTTGCAGATAGGAGCCATTTGTTAGAAATTTTCTCATTGCCCATAATCTCCCATTGTGCAACTATAGTCACGCTGTGTTAAACAGAATCATGTTTCACTGTCAGATGCTAGCAAAGCAAACTTTCTTTGCAGTCTGAGCTTAGAGATAGAACTTCTTGCCAGAAACCCACTAGACTCCTCCTGAATGTGGTAAGATTTCTATCTCAATCAAGTAAGCAGTAGCATTTGCAGACCATGTTCATGCTTTTCTGATTTGAAGTTTGATTAAGACGAAAGAAAAATAAATCTTGTTCCCTGTCTCCGGGTTTTCATAGTGCTCAGATAGGAAATAGACAGCTATTTCAAATAAACTGGAAGAGATTGTGTACATTGTTGTATGTCTTAATGCACTTTCTGTTCAATCCAACATTTAGAGCATAGAAATTACATTACCCTAGGCTTTAATGTGTGCCTATGCAACATAAAATGTCTACATTAAACATGCTGTCTCTCTGTAAGGTTATCTGATGTATAAACAGTAATCATTTTATTCAAAACATAATTTTTTAACTCAGGGGTAAATATTTCACAAGGTATGGGGTTGCCTGGTTTTTCTAGGTTGAATTTATCTTACCAAAGTCTAGACTCCATAGTAGTCTGCAGAGAGAGATTTAGCACCCTGAGGAATGAGCATTGGATATAACGAGCACAATTCAGCCTCTGGAGATGCTGCCTTCTTTCTAGGGAGTACAACGCAAACAGCAGTGCGTGGGCTCAGACAAGACAATTGACTCTGACATGGCCAGAGTTAGACCAGGTTAGCTTCCAAAATACCTTCTGGAGGCAATTAATCAAAGACAATACTTCTAATTTCAGTCATTTCAGTCTTAAAGAGTCTTTTGTTTGCCTTTTTTTTTTTCCCAGTCACCTTGAAATCTACACCTAGATTCCTAGTTGTTGCTGCTTCCTCTATCTCAAACTTCAAAACAATAGCTATTTTTGAAGGCAGGATGTGATTTTGTCTGCATTACTCTTCTAGTGGCTATGATCTCTTGTGAAAAGTTTGATTAAATCTTTCCTTGTGTTACCCACAGGAAATCTAGAGTGCATTTACAATTTATTACAGCATAGAACATGTGCTGGTAATCAGGAGTGTCCTGTAGTCAGGAGGGGTATGTGTTGAGATGATATCTCTTATACTGCTGTATTGAAGCTAAGGTTTGGTATTCTGAGTGAGAGCAAAATGAATTCTGGAAGTTAGAACTGAATCTGATGCAAATTCAAGTTTGATTGACAAAGTACAACTCAGTGGAACTTTTTTGGGGTTAAATATTTAAGCACAGGAAAGCTAGGTACAAGAAATAAAATTCTCATGCTAACATGACATTCTCTATCTGCATACTCTTTGGGTTTTTTAAATAGGCCGTCTTTGCATTGCACTGGTGTTTGCCATTACATTTTACTATTTCAGTTTTACTGTGTTTTGAAGGTTTATAAAGTTTTTATAAGTTATAGGTATTTAGGCCTGAAGTTATATAAGTTCTATGCTTCAATAATATTGTCAAATAACTTGCAGACTATCTTCAGAAAGTGACAACACTGAAACAATCTTTGCTTATCCTTGTTACCTCTGCACTTGAAGCAGTGTTTCACACTGCCATTTAGAAATGATTCAGGATACTTGAATTTTGGCTTCAGATCATCTTTTCCTAAAGTCATGAACCTAGACTGCTTGGATAATTGAATTTTCTTTGTTAGGTCGGAACTGGAGGACATAAGTCATAAATCAGTCAAGTAATGTATCAGGTGTCACAGCTACTTCTCTCTTACTTAGAGCTGTATTACTTAGCTAGAGGCTAGACTTGGGAATTATTATTAAACTATGTGCTTTAATAGAGCCTCACTTTTAAGGCAAATCAATTGAACTTGGCTGTGTTGCAGTTTTCAAGCAGAATCAGGCCAGCCAAAGTCTCATTACAGACTTTTGCAAAGGCAGATTTTTTTCTCCTGTGCTAGTCAGGGCAGGTGACTTTCATGTTAACATGTCTCCAAACAGGATTAATTTCTTGTGGATTGATGAAGCTATTTCAATTCAACCAAAAAGTTTTAAATATTTACTTAAAAATCATCAAATCATCTTGGTTTATATCAGAATTATGTAAATTAATTGGGCAACTGTTTTCAGTTATATTTGCATTATGGAATAAGTAAATCATCAGCAGAGCAGTACTAATTTCTTGGTAATTTTACTGATATTGAACAAAGCAGAAGTATTCAAAATGAGAAAAGTTTTCTGTTTAGATGTCATTTCATATCTTCTCTCTTCCCTGATCTTAGATGTTGATGGTTATTTTGTCCACAAAATCATTGTGATTGTTTTTACTGAAGTTTTTGCAGTACTTGCTGCTACCCATGGAACTTTTTACTGTAGAGAAGCACAGCTGCCTTTTAAAAATTGTACTGGGATCAAGTAGTTAAATCCCCTTTTGTAGCCTCAGTGTGCAGCAGTTTATAACTTGAGTACCACTTCTGAACAACTGAAGATGAGCCTCTTGATAAGCTGCAAGCAGAATTTGTGCTTCTAGTTGTTCATAGGGCTCCAAGTCAGTCCTAGGCTTTCTAAGAACAGTTTAGTTTAAGACATTTGAATGATGAATCTGTCATAAAGGTCAAATAGGAATTTGACTTACAGATGTTCTGTCTGTCTTGGGAAAACTATTCATTAGTTTATTGATGATGCTATGACTGATCATTCTCCTTGTAGATTTTACAACTATTTCTGTGGATGGGCTTTAAATAAGGGGGACTAAGGTTTTGTTTTGGCAGCTAGACTTTTGCTGCTACCATGCCGAGGGCGCTGGCCCTTGCATCCTGGTTTGGCAATTTATTTTTATCTTGGGGGCAGTAAGCTGAGAAAAATAGCTTAACATTGGGTTCTGTTGGGTGGCACAATCTGATTTCTGTCCCTGGTGGTAGATGTAGAGCAATCTGAAAGTAGCCCAAACTGCAAACAGAAGTGGCAAGAAAACCACAGTTTAATGAGAAAAGTTGGAGTTTTCAGTTTTGTGCCACTTGCTCTGAAAGACTGCAATACTTTTCTATTTATGCCTTCTCCTATTGAATTTGATGTAAACTGTGATAAAGCTGGGACTTGGTTCTGTAGAAACACTTTCTGAAGAAGTTTTGCTTGAACAAATTTTACAATATAATCTTTTGATTAATTTTGCATTGCTCCTCATCCCCTCTACCACCTCAGTTAATAAACAGGACTTCTCAGCTGAAGGACTCAGGAACCCAGAACTGGGGCCAGCACTCCAGATGGGCTGTCTACCAGTGCTGAGTGGAGGGGAAGGATCCTTCCTTGACCTACTGGAAAAACTCTTTCCAATGTAACCCAAGTGTCTTCTTTTCCACAAGGGCACATTGCTGGCTCACATTAAGCTTTCTGTCCTCCAACCCCCACAATCCTTCTCTGTAAAGCTGCTTTCTCAGTCACTGGCCTCAGAGTGTGATTGCATGGGGTCGTTCCTGTCCAGATTCAAGACTTTGCATTTTCCCCAGCTGAACTCCATGAGGTTTCTCTCTGCCTTGTCAAAGTGTGACACAACCCTTTGGTTTATCAGCCACTCTCCCCAGTCAAGGCACACTTGTCTAGGTCATTAATGATGGTGTTAAGCAGGACTGAACCTCGTGACTTTTCTGCAGCTGGCCTCTTAATGGCTGATCACTGTCCTCTGGGCCTGGTTGCTCATCCAGTTTTCAACACATTGCACTGTCCACTTATCTAGATCATACTTTGTTGACCTGGCTAGCAGGAAGTTATGGGAGTCAGTGGTAAAACCCATGCTAAAGCTGAGATAAGTAATATCCACCGTTCTCCCCTCATCTGTGCACCTCACCCCTCATTGTAGAAGTCTATAAGGTTGTTCAAGGAATATACAGAACAGTATTTCCAGAATGCAAACTGATCTCATCACTTCTCATGCTGCTAATGGCATAATGTTAATATTTTACTGTGTAGTTTCTGTGTGAAGAGAAAATTCTAAAAACCCCTTTATGAACACTGTATTAATTACTGTAAAACTGTGGAAAGACTGGTCCTTATAATAAATTTTTTTAATGCTTTGGAAAGTAGAAAACCCAGGGGAACACTTGCTGCAGACCAAACACCACACTGAAAAGATTTTTTTGAATATTTTTCTGTTTCAGAGCTAAACTACCTTAGAGCTTTCGCTTAGAAGATTCCACTCCCCAGTCCCCAATTTAAATCACAAGAAATCGAATACCATCATGTCAGATAAGGTCACACATTTTCCTTAGGACTTAAAAAGCTACACATATGCTGCAAAAATATCTTTAAAATACAATAGTATTGTTATTAATTGATATACCCTGCAGTGTTTTATGAATGGAATAACTGGCAGTCTGGTCTGATTAATACTTTTTTGTTTGCATTATTCCTAATTTAATAACTTAAAAAAACCCTTGATTAAAATTCTGGTATAAAAGATACTATTATTTTGTTCTTACAGCTCACTGTGTGCATAAGCTGAGCACTTCCATGACCAGAGTGATACAAAATTGCAAAAAAGGGTCTTAAAGGAAGGAAAGTGGACCTGTATTCATAAATCACATTCTGTTTCTCTGTACTTGCTCCCTTTTTTGCATTTGAATGTATGTCATGTTTTCTGAAATGCAGCTTTTAATATCTGTGTAATAGAATCTGGCTCAGCAGGAGAGAAATAGTTACCCTCTATAATTCCTGAAAGGTTTTATCCCTTTTTAGTCATTTTTATATTGCACTTCTGCTGTTTCCTTACTAATTTCAGCAGTTTCTTATTACCAGAATTTCTGTGTCAATGCATCATCATTCCACTATTGCAAGTTATCAAGAGTTGAATAAAAATATGCAAACCCTCATCTACTTTGGGATGATTGTGAATGTATTTCTTGGGGAAGAAGTTAAGCAGTGTTACTAATGACATAACCATGGGTAGAAATAAAGTGGACACTAAAAATAAGAGGCTCCTACATCATGGTTATGGCAGAATACTGATCTTGTTCAGTCCAGGACAACTGTTGGGCAGACTCTTCATGGTATTATTTCTATCTGTTTTCATGGCATTATTCAATAAATCTTCTGCTTCTCTGTCTCCATTCCATACTCCTACAGTGCCTATGGCTGTGGGTAGGGCACAAAACAATTTCTTTAGAGCAGACATTTGTGCTGTAGTTAGAGGTGCAAACAATCCCCTGCATTTGTCCACTGTTGCTGCTACAGTTCATCTGTACTTATGCTGGCAATACTGAATCTCTAGCACAGAGAGCCAGCCACATCCTCTGCTGGCTGAAGCACCATTCACAGGACCTTCTCTCATCACAGCACCTTAAATAAGGGTTTCCAATAAAAGCAGCAATTACTGGTCCATCAGTCATAGAGTTTCCACTGGGAAAGGTGAACTGCTTTGGCAGCAGTAGGAAATCCCTGTAGTGTTGGTGGAGACACTTAGTGATGCTTAGAGGTAAGGCTACAGCTCAAGAGTGATCTCAGTGTTGTGCTTTGTACAGTTGAGGGAGTCTTTTCCCATGCAGGACCAAGCCCAAAAGCGACAGAGATACTCGTGAACTGCAGGTTATTAGAGCTTCACCCAGGGCTATATCCAGGTCTATTGGCTGTATGTTGTGTACATGATGTGTGTGTCCCTTCTCACTGATAAACAGCAGACTTCATCTATCTAGTGCCTTTTCTCTGTACTAAACTTACTTAGAAAATATGTTTTCCACTTGCCAGATGTTTATTTTTAAAAGGAATATTCTATGGTGAGTGTGTCTGTGTCTCCAAAGGGCTGATTTCCATAGCTTATACGTGGTTTAGAACACTTCAACTCGGTGGAAAATAAACTGGTTTTTAAAGTGGCAAAGCATTGCTCTTCACAAAAGGGCAGTTTGCCAGACTTTGTGGAATTATTAGTGGTTGGACTAATCTAATGGCTAGGATAGGTACAGTGCACTGGATACCCTGAGCCTCTGTGCAAGAGAGAGAGAATTTTTACCATTCTCAGGTGGAGTAAGGTGTCTAGTTCAGTCAATGTAGCCATAAAGTTTTAACTAAAGTGTTGGATCCAACTCTTCATTGTAGTTCTGTGCAAGTGATTATGAAGTTTCTATTAGAGAAGAGATTCTTGAGATGAAACTGGGGTTTGGATTGTGAGGCTAAAGGATGGGGTCCTTCTGTTCATATTACTTACTTTTAAAATCCTAGGAGTAAATTTGAAGAGGAAAAGGTTGTTTTGGGATAAGATAATGTTTTCATTCAATATTACCTTTTTGATCCTTATTTTGTTAGGATTGTCAGGGGATTTCCTGCGTTCTGGACGATACTCAGCTCATACTATCAATGGTGCCTGGTCACCCTGGTCTCCGTGGTCTCAGTGCAGTCGTGACTGCAGCAGAGGTATCCGGAATCGCAAACGGGTCTGCAGCAATCCTGAGCCCAAGTACGGGGGACTTCCTTGCCTTGGCCCATCTCTAGAGTACCAGGAATGCAACATTTTGCCTTGCCCAGGTAAGTTTCAAATGAAATGAAAGAAGTGAAAATAAAATAGCGACTCCTCAAGGTTTTATCTTGCACTATTTGGTACAGGGTTCTTTTTCTGTTTTAGTTGGTGAGTTTTGGGTTTGTTTTGGTTCTGAAATCAATTACAGCTCAAATTTACCTTTATAATATAAGTGGATTTGGGTAATATTCCCATGTGATGTCAATAAATATATCATCAGCACTATTTATAGCTATGTCCTTTATCAATTGTGAGACTGACTGTAAAAATATAATTTTAGTATGTAAACTTACAGAAAAAAAATACATAAGAATTCTGGCAAGACATGAGAATTTTGGCCTAGTCTTTATTTAAACTCAAAATATCATTTTCATCACAGAAGTTGCTGGCATTAAATCTGTGTTAGCTTTTAAGTGTAGAGTTGCCAACAAATAAGGTTCACTACTGATCACCAAATGGAATGGCAGTTCAAGTAGTCCATTAAGATTGTTCTTGGAATATTTGGTTTCCCCTTAATTTAAAGTTGTTTTATGATTCTATGAAAGGTATTACAAGTAGAATATATATTTGCAAGAAACTACTTTGGATTAAAAATCATTGGTTTATCTCCATCATAAGGGAAAAAAATATCTCAGTTTCAGCCACTTCTCACCCTTCAGGAAACAGACATATAAACTGAAGGGCTTTTGAGCTTTGCAGAGACTTTGTGGGAAAAGAAAGGGGAAGGATATAGGAGAACACTTGAAGAAAAGAAGGTCATAATGGTTTAGGAAGAGAGAATTCAAAGTAAGAAGCAATGGAGAGGAAGAAGGAAGCAAGACTGAAAGACTCCATTCTTTCCAGCATCAGCAAGTAAATTAAAAAATAAGTTTTCATGCATCTTTAATTGTGTTAATTATGTATAGCAGTGCTGCATATCTTCTTGTTGAATTCTTGAAGCTTTTGTCATTTGTTCAAGTGTGGGCCTGAAGAATTACTAAGGCAATATACGTACAGTGTATGTGTATCACTATTTAAAGCATACATGTGTATTAACATATACATGTATGGTTTCAAATTAAAACTGTATTCCCTAAATCATGGATACTTTGTGTTTTATAATATGAGTATTTTGTCCAGTCTTTTTGCAGTGCTTTCCCTAAGCTTTTTAAGCCCTCTAACTGTTCATTTTTTGCATCAGAATTTGAACAGAAGATCTGTGCAGAAGACAGCACTTCCCTCTTGGGAGAACACAGCTTCTTGAAAAGCATGTTTCCATCTTGAATTAAACCTAAGCAGTATGTTTTGGCACACAGCCTGCAAACCCAGCAGCTCTGTGAACATTCTGGCTGTTCACTGAAAGCAAATGTCTCTGCAGTTTTATTGCTAGCAGGAACAGTGGGATTGTCTGACAACTTGAATGCCCTGAGGCCCTCAAGCCCCCATCTCTCCTGATGGTGGGGCAGATCCATGGGGAATTTCTATTGAGGATCCCTGTTTCAGTCTGGGAAAATGCCCATTGAGACATGGAAGTTCTGAAAGAGGTACTTGGGCACAACAAGCCAGTGCTTTCTGGTGACATTTTCTTGCAGTATCCAAGGAGGAAAGTAGCTTCAGTTGATCATTGTGTAGCTTCTCTGTCTGGGAGTGTGAACATCTGAGGAGATGGGAAGAGACAATGCTTCTTTCTGAGTGTAGAGGCATGACCAGGGAAGGGTGTCCATGTTTTCTACACTAAGCACTATTGGAGAGAGGTGGAAGGCAACTAGCAAAGAACTAACATT
The DNA here is from genome assembly GCA_013399225.1 of Rhipidura dahli. Lineage (NCBI taxonomy): Eukaryota > Metazoa > Chordata > Aves > Passeriformes > Rhipiduridae > Rhipidura > Rhipidura dahli. The sequence goes on from VXAC01003810.1 coordinate 105,815, forward strand.
TTTCAGAGAATTATAAAATTATGGTCCAAATCTTCTCCATGTGTGCGCAGCCCTAGTGCGTGATCTGATTCATTAGTTCCCAGACTGCAATCATAATGCCTTGCTTTTTCCAGGATAATAAAATTATAAACAATTCTGTTTCGTGTAACTTCCCTGTTCAAGTAGTTTGGCAGTAATTCATTAAATCAAAGATCTAGAAGACCATTGTACTTATGTGTGCAAGCCTCCCCGGGGATGTGTGCAGTAGGTGAAGCAAGCTAGAACATAGCAACTCCTCACTGGCTCCTGCTTCCCTTGCACAGGGAATGTCTCTATAGGACACTGCCTTCAGCTTCCCTTGAAGCATTCAAGTGGTGCAGTATAAGGTAATAACTCTGCTCACAAGCTCTGAGATGTCTGATTGTACCACCCTTCTGTAGTAACCGAAATACATTCATCAGGTGGGCACAGAGTATCTGTAAAACAGGGCTGGATTTGTTGTTCATCCCCTGCTGTCAGTTTTCAAATTAAATGCTGTTTTGAGTTTCCTGGATTTTATTTAAAGTTAAAATAAGTCAAAGGTTTTCAGAAGTATTGTTTTTATTAAGCTCTGCAGATATTCACTGTTGCATTTTTGAAAGAAATTATTTTAACCAGTGAAACATGCTTATAAGTTTTTTGTAGAGGCCCTAGTTTTTTATGACATAGACAATACCCCAGACTAAAAAACATGAAGTTGTAAGGCAGAAATTGAAACTGTGCTTTGTATTTGAAAATATTTTAAAAGATCAGTCTATATAAAGAGTGGTGGGCCTTTCTGAAGCAAGAAGCAGTGCCCTAATCTATCTAATAATTTTATTTAGGGACAAGTTTTATTTTCCTTTTTAGTGCAAATGAAATTTGAATAGAGATGTAGAGCATAAATAAAGTATTTAGATGTATTATAGCCTGCAACAAGGAATCACAAAGTTCCTCAGCTACAGAACTACTGTTTGCCAGTAGTTAAGAAAAAAACATAGGAGACTAAATCAGATCTCAGATAAATCTGAAGGGAAAGATTTGCCAGCACTAGATGTAATTGACTGATTTTTTTTTTTTTTAATTTTTTTTTTTTTTTTTTGAGACAGGGGAGAGTAAGATATTGTTGCAGAATGAGACTTATTCATAAATTAGACGTGACCATAAGCTTGTAGGAGGGAAATAAATTCTTACTGGAGAAGAACACAAATAAATTTAAATTCCCTTAATTTTTAATGAAAGAGACAGAAAGGCTAAGGAGTGGGGGGGGATTTTGTTCTGACCTTGACCTGAAAGTGTTTTCCATAGTACTGGAATTAAAACTGCAACAAAGAATTTGATGGTCTCCAAGATTTTCCTGAGCTCCCCCAGGGTAAGGACAGATTTACCTGCTCCCTTCTGGCATAGAACCCTTTAATTACAGTCCAGCCCACTCATTACACTTCCAGAAATATTCTGGTTAGCAGGAAGAGGTGCACTGGCAGCCATAAAGAACCCTTTGTGCTACTGCAAGCTCAGGTTCTGCTTTGCTTCCTGTTGTGCTTATTGCAGGCAGGATCAACCCCTCGTGATGTAAGCTGCTGAGAAAGGGGAGTGATAGAGAAATACACTGAGCAGTGAAAGTCAGCAGGACTTTGTGCTTCTCAATGAATTAATCTGGGCTCAGTGTCATTCTGGAAGATACTAAGGGTGCTCTGAAGGACTAACACAAGGAGAAACCCGTGGAGCAATCAAACTGTACAAGGCTGTCTTGTCTGGTTAAATGTCTTGCAATACTTGCAGCATCTTAAACATACTTATTAACATGTTAATAAACAGAAATTGATGGTTAAATGCAGGATCCCAGGACTTTAAAAAATTACTGAAGTTGTCTGGACCCTGCCTTCAGTGAGTTCTATTAAATCTTTTTTAAGCCTGCAGGGGAGAGAGAAACTGATTTTTTTTCTTCAGTAGTAAATGGTCCACCAATGTGCAGATTGGTATTAGGCACTGAGCCTTTTGTTCATAGTATTTGAAGGCTGAATATATAATAGTAAATTGAACAATGCCAGAAAATTGCCAGAAATTGTTATCCAGCTCCTGGAAGACGATTTATCTGTATTGTTCAAGTTTTAGAATGTTCCCTCATACAATTTTGCCTTCAACTAACTATCACTCTCCCAAATAAGCTGCAGAAATAGCTTGTGAGCCAGTGTAGGGTAAAGGCATGTTCTCAGTACTCAGTTTCCATCTGGCTAAGCTACTTTGAGGGGCAGGAGAATTTGAACTATTGTCTTGCACTAGCAAATTATGCCTCTAACCTGTGCCTCAGCTCTGGTTTTTATGTCTCAGAGATGTGAATAGCGCTGAGCTGGCAAGAATTGAACTGAACAGCCTCAGTAACTATGGAAAGGATCTCTAAATGCTCAGTGACATTTCTATTTTCTTTGAGTCACTAATATGCAGTCAATAATAAAAGAAGGGAATCTAAAATCAGTCTTATCAGGGTTTTGTTATCCTTGCAAGATATTTACATTATGAAGAGAAATAGATGATGGAGAGAAGTGTTGGTAAATTCTGCAAATCTACAAAAATTACAGGAATCTCTTAACTAAAAGATCTGTTTGCCTGACAATAACAACCAAACATAAAGAACACTGTCCTAATTTACAGTATTGCACTGTGAATTCATTTATTTCTGTAGAAAGGATGACTTTTCTTCATTTGTGTTTTGTTTTGTTTCTTGCTGCTTTCTCTTACATTCCGTTGCATAGGGACATGGGGACACTTGGCCAATGTGCCTTAACTGGACAATTAAAGCAGAGCAGTGTGAGCATCTCTGAGTAGCATGAGCTGCAGGAGTTCCTGTTCCCTCTTCCCCTCAGAGCATAGTGCAGGATCAGAGGGAGAGGACAGTTGCCATCTCTTAGATTTGAAATTCTGACACTTTATGACAATATTTTGGGATTTTACCAATTACAGATTTTTACTATAGTAGTTCTAGTTTAGTTTAGTTGTGACATTTTAGCTGAGATCTGAATAAATTCATATATCACGAAACTTGCTAATAACAATAATGAGTTTCAGATATACAAAAATCCCTGAATGACTATATAAGTTATTTATGCCTAAAGTCAGTTGCTATTTATTGGTTTTATTTTCTAATTTTTTTTTCTTCATAATTGTTTTTATTTCTTCCTATTATTTTTTTCGTTGTAGTCATACTTGGCCACAAGAAAACGGGAATGTATTTAAAAGTTATCCTGCAATAGCTTCCTAAATCAGGAGAAAAAAATTACTCCAGCAAATGGAGGCTGAAGCCCATCTCATAACATGAACTGATCTCTCTGGGCTGGTTCTATAGCCAGCAAGAAGAGGGATGAACTGCTCTTGGAAGCAACTGTGGCTTTTCTGACTTAAAAGTCTCAGTTACAGACTTAAACCCAAGTGGACCCTTAGATTTTGTTATTGTTCTTTTCAAGAACCATTTGTTTGCCTTGTGTTTCTGCATTGCACTGTGCTGTTTGTTTCGTTCAGCATTGCTTTTATTAATAAAAGGTATCACAGAAATAATACTTTGCCTTTGTAAACTGTGATGTAAAGAGTGCTCTTTCCCCACACTGAGACAGGCAGCAATATCCCACAGGACTGGGAAAAAGCAGTAGACTAAGTGAAGTGGAATGGGATGAAACCCAGGTGTCTGGAAGGGAGCAGTAGGCTGCCCAACATGCAGACAGTTTATAAAGGAGCCTGCAATTCCATCTACGTTCTCATGAAAACAGGTGAGGTCAGTGTGTCTGCCCACACTGCCTTGTAAAACCCAAAGTGCACAGCAGGGTGCCCAGGTTACCTAATTGTCTCTTGGAAATTCTCCAGAAGTGTGGATGTTGTGTTGTGTCCTCGGGAGATCCCGTTTCTGTACACTGTTTCTTCCTGGTACATCCTCTTCCCTATGGTGTGTGGTTTTTTCATTTCATGGAAGAAATATTTACTAACCTCAACAACGGCCAGCAGGCAAAAAGTTGTTTGGTTTACTATAAAGGAAAGAGCATTGTTTGATAGCACCCTGCCTGCTAAAGAGAGCCTTCTTCCTAAAGGGACCAACCTCAGCAATTGTCAGAAAATGTAAAGACTCTTTAAGTCTTTCATTGTAGAACTACTTTAATGGCTTTCTTTTGTCCAACAGCCCTAAAAAATTGTTATGTAAAGAAACTGTAGTGACTGGAACTTTCCTTGCTGCTGTGTATTTTTCTTCCTATAAGAGGCAGAAATAGCATTAAGGGCTCCATGACAAAAGGAAAAAAACAAAAAAACAAAAACCTTGATGGTGCTGGGTTGCTAAGCAACTTAAAGAAAGATGAAAGAAACCAGAGAGCTCTATTTAGGTCTTGTAAAAACTCAAGCAGTAAATACCCACTCCTTTGATCTTATTTAACCATGATGATGCCTTATTGTCCCCTGTTGCTGAAAAGAAAAATTCTGGGGACAAGTAAAAGAGGTAGTTACAATAGTCCTTAAAAGGTTAGAGATTTAGGAAGACAGCCTGTCAGTACATAGGTGCTAAAAAAAGTTACTATTTTGCTGTCCAGCTCAACTAGGATCAAATCTAACATTGTCTATCATATTTGTCCTTCCCCACCTTCCCCAGTCCCACTTCTCCCTTCACATCTGAAGTCACGTAGTGCAGCTGCGATCTCTGCAGCTGTGGAACGGGGTGACATCCCTGGGTGCCACACTGGTCTCTGTGTTCTCGGCCACCTGTAGATTGATGGCAGTTCCAAATGCACATGCCTTTGTAATTCTCATCTGGTCCACTGAAAAATAAGTAGGAAAGTGTTGGGGGTCACTGTCTGGACTACAGTGAACAATGAACCTGTAATGTTTGCAGACAGTTCTTGTTCTGTGTAGTCGATCTCAGGCAGAATCAATTCCGTTTTGTGGAGGTCTTCAGAAGCTGCAGCAGACATACCTCTGATTAATTTGAGCTAGTCAAAGATCACTTTAAAGAAAAAATTAAAAAAAAAAACAAAAACAAAGAGTATCTAAAAAGGTAAAGCCTTAATATGATATGAATAGCTTGGGTAACAGCTTCTGCTTTTATTTGATGTAATTTAAAAAGAAAGGAAAAAGAGGCAAGTTCTGAATAAAAGGTACCATGTCTTGAAATTGTTATAAAATTGCACTGTGTATTTCACCTGCACTGAAGACAAATAACCTATGGCTCTCTTAGATATGAGTTTGCATAAAACTGCATTAACAGAGTTATCTCTGGCAAAAAGACATATTTGTTTTCCAGTGAAAAGTATGAAAAAGAAAAATATGAGTAAGAGAAGAAGTCAGATACTCTATCGAGATGTAGTATTTATTTATGATAGGTGGTATAAAACTCTCTCATACATCTGTATAGCTGGATGATTTGGTGTATGATGTAGCAATCACTGAATTCCTTAATAATGGAAACAATTTATTTAAATTGCATACCACATCACAGAAATCCTGTCTGTTGAATTAGGCTTCAGAGTCCAGATAAATTACTTGTAAGAGTTTTCACAACTACAGTTTTTAGCAAGTCAGTGCCAAGTCCATGCTCTCTGGATGTTTAGGATGGTGTTGCAAACAAACAAAACAGGGAATAAAATGAAGTATGTTCAACAACTTCAGTTACAGTATTAGTAAATAGTCTTAGATATGCAGTAGTGAATTATCTGTTTGATTAACAGTTAAGAACCTGAGGATATACTGTATCTGAAATTACATTAAAAAATGCATTTGTAGATTTTAATATCAAAATTCTCCTATCTCATTTTCTCCCTGTTGAAGACTTTGCATAGAAATCATTCTACTCAACTCACCAGATGCATTTGTGATGTGCAATCTTGCAAAGCCAAAAATTAGTATTCCTAAATGTTCTACATCTCCATCTAAGAGAGAATTTAAATGCAAATACCACATAGATATTTTCATTGTAAGTTTTTTTAAGATTTGTAAACTCTTTTTTTTTATGATAAGAGATAATGATGGAATAGCATTTCAGTAAACCAGTAGAAACTACCCCTTGAAAGGCTGTTTCATTAAGTGAACAGAAAAGATCAAAAAGAAATGGTAAATAATTTACTTGCTTAAGAATTCAAGTGGTAACACTTTAAATAGAGGTTTGAAAAGAAAATACTTTTTTTGTCAGATATGAAAATTTTGAAAGTTCAGGTTTTTGTATCTTCTTTAAAAAAAAAAAAAGCTAAATGAAGAAAATACTGAGATGCTTTGCAGAAGGAGTACTTCTGGGAGAAGGATATCTGACTCTGTCCTGTGGCTACAGATACAAAGCCTTTGGTAGATGAGCTGCAATGTGGCTGTAAATATCAGAAATACATCCTGGAGCAGTAGCTTTAAGAACAGAGGCTCAGAGGAGCCAGACCCATGCGGGCAGTGAGGTGAACTTTCATTTAAATCTTTTCTAGTGTCCATGTGTCATAAACCATCTGACAAATGGGTCTCCCATGAAATCCAGCCTACATTTCAGAAGAATGTTGTGAAAACTCTGACTGGAGCACAGTTTGGCATACTTGAATTAGTAAATACAAAAGGGGGTGCAGAGGGGAAGGTAAATAATAATATTTAAGGGAGAAGGTAAGTAATAATATTTATTTTCAAAAATTGTCTTAGAAACTTAAAGTGGCCGCTCCTTTTTGTCAATGCATGTTGCTTTTTAAAACTTGTTGCCACTGTTCCGCTGCTGACATCTATGGTAGGGCTGTGTTAAGACTGTAACATTATATTGGCACAACAAATCCCACAACTGTGTTAGATCATTTGAAAAAGGTTGTAGGGTTAAGGCAATCCACCTGGGCTGTGAAACATTCTGGATTCCTCCGTCCTTCTGTTGCTATTATTGGGCTAAGTTTTATTTGCATCAATAAAAAAAACTACTCGGAGTTACAATAGTTCTGCTAAACTGCTAAGCTTATGATATTTCTGCTGAGCTTTGGTATTTTGATTCCTCAAAACTGAGAAAAGGAAAGGAAAATAAAAAGAAAAGATTTTTGTCCGAAAGATATTATAATGCTCACTAAAAATGTCTTATATGGATGAGTAATTTTGTTAGGCTTTCCAGCATACCAGGGGCTTTTAAAATCAAATTGCATCGTGATAAGATGAAATTTGTGGCAACAATGTTCAGAAGCAGATAAAAATATGCAATAATTTCAGTAGGCCATGAATTAGATCCACAGAATATGAGAAAGATGAGCTGGATTATGTCATGTCTCACATCAGCTTGGAAAAATGTGCTATTCTTTGTCTTTTCAGTGGATGGGGGCTGGTCTTGTTGGTCGTCGTGGTCAAAGTGCTCAGCAACTTGTGGAGGAGGGCACTACATGAGAACCCGCTCCTGCACCAACCCAGCCCCGGCGTACGGAGGGGACATCTGCCTTGGCCTGCACACTGAGGAAGCCCTCTGCAACACACAGCCATGCCCAGGTACGGCCAGCCAGCCCACCCAACTTTGTTCTTTATGTGCCACTGAGTAAGGCACTCCCAGTTAGGCAATATATAATGTCCTTGATCTATTATTTAGAAGCATTTCTCTCCCTCATTAAGTGCACAGTCAGGTCTTACATGCTACAATGCTACGGTAAATCAAGTACTAGCAGAATATGTCAGGACACTACCTCCTTCCTCCCTCTTTAAAAATTAAAATCTTAAGTTTCCATGTCTGGATCTGGATTAAGTAAAGTTGTAATATTTAAAGTGGACCATGCAAACAGTTTATGAGACTCTTAATAGAAATATCACGAAGTGATTTTGTTACAACACCAAATATTCACAGCAAGCAAATTGCTGAGGTTAACATGCAAGACGTGTTCTCACTAGGTCCATCAAATAGATAGTATTTGCTCTGTTTTCATATAAAACAAAAAACTTCCATAAGCTTTGTAAAATTTCTTCTGCAACTTTGGATATTAAGAAACAAAGACTTGATCTTATTTAAATTACTGTGGTGTGCTTAGTAGATGAAATGTCTCAGCACTCCTGCTAGTTGTATGACATTATGGATCATGTCTATTTCTGTAACTTTGATTCTGCCTTTTGACTCATATTAAAGGAAACTAGTTTTTTTAAATGAATTTGAGTGAGAATTTGAGATTAAAACCACATAAACTTTCCTTTTTTGCTGATTAGTGGATTACAGACAACAGCAAAAGGAAGGAAGAAGCTCTGAGGCCACGCTGCATTACTTGCTTCACTTAGAGCTCCTAGACTTTGCAGCAAAAGTTTTTTGCTCGTATGATGAGGCTCTGCATGAGAGGGCAGGAGCCCCATGAGTTCAAATGGATCATATTACTTGTTATGATTCTTTCCCTTTCTAGGCACTACATATCTTCCAGCAGAATAAATGTAACTACTCTGTCAAAGTTAAAGCAGATGCAACACTCTGTATTGGGTTTAAAAAAAAACAAACAAAAAAACAAACAAACAAGCATATAAATCAGTTGATTATTTGATTTTTTGAGACAAATAGTGCACATTTGTGTGTAGAAGTTGCATAGCTGCCTTGAAATTCTTAAGGCATCTTTAAAACGTCAAAGCTGGGGTGTTCATTGTGCTAGTATTGTAGCTATTTCTCTTGTTGTGCATTTGTTTTCTACCACCATTTTCCTATAAATGACAGTTTGCAAACATTCATAAATAATGTCTTCATCTTATTTTGACCTGCCTGTGACCCAAATTTTGGAGCAGATATAGGATGGAGCAGGAGGTTGGTTTCATTCATCTTGATTCTAGAAAGTGGAAACCCTTATAAAACAATAACATTTCAGGGGTTTAAAATGTATTTCTCACATTCTATAATATTTTATTAGTATTTCAATCTCACTGAAAGTTTGCTATAGGTTTTTGAAACAGCACATCATCCGCTAGCTGTGAGAATGGCCCTTGCCTCATATTTGCAATATAGATTTCAAAACTGCTCTTTACTGCTCCTATTTGACATGGGTATGGGTCAAAAATAACCACAGTGCTACACAGATCCAGTTTGAGCAGATGCCTGAACGCCTGCAGAGTCGTTTTCTTGTGGTAAGGACCAGGGGAAGAGAGTGGTTCTTCTTTGTGCAGATCACAAAAGTACCATTGCTGACATCCAATGCTAGAGTGACATGCTCAAGGTAAGAAGAGAATAGTAATGACTCTTGGAATCTAAGAACAACCAACCAACACAGAAATGCATATGCAAAAATGGAAATGATTTATAACATTTCTTAAGTTGTGAAAGAGTAAAGATTTTTTGGCATTTGAAATGCTACTTTTTTTTCCCCCCGAACAAAAGTAGCAGAAAACAAAACTTTATGGAATCCTGATACTAAGGATCTGTTGATGATGTAGAGATTTAATGGCAAATACAACTGAAAGTGTTCAAGTATGCACTTAAAATAAAGTAACAGGCTTATGTCTGCAAAACACATCAGTTTTTCTCATCTTTCATTTTAAAAGCTCTGTCATTGAGTTTGTAGTCTTTCTTTTAATTTATCCAAATGCAGTCACAGCAATATAAAAGGAAGCATTGCAGTATTGATCAGCAGTGGCTGATTATCAGTATGTGTATGGTGTCTGTAATATGTTGAATAAAACAGTATTTTCTACGTAAAGTATTCACTACTTCTGTAAGAGGTGAAAATGCATTCTGTCCTCAGATTGCTAACTCACACATGCAAATAATGGACAAAGCAGCTGAGCATTTAGAAACGGTGGTGTAATTCTGCATGAAAGAAGTTTATAATGTTGCACTGATTAAGCTGATCTTTCTGCAGTGCTTCCTTCACCAAGGGATCTCTTAGGAACTGCTTTATCTTTACCTGGCTTCAAGGGCCAGCCAAGACTCTGTAGGAAGAAGACATGACATGTCATGAATTAGAGGTGAAAAGCACTTCCAGGTTAAACACCTCTCCAATCCGCCCTCTCTTTTACATTTTCATGACTTTTGCACAGAACTGAGGAGTGAGTTGAGAGTAGCCTGAGGCACAAGAGAGCCTCAGATACTTTGAAGATACAGAAATCAAAGGAATGAGGGAGGATAGCCAAGTCAGTAGAAGAGCATGCAAAAGCTATGGGTTCAGCTTCCCAGTGATGGCAGAGATAGTGGCTCCACAAAGGGCAGATGTGACAATTTGAGATCGTACATCTGTTATCCTGGCTGCCTTACTTCTTCGCAGCTCTCTGAGCTCTCTCCCAACAACCTCCTCAAACCACAGGTTTGGTGTGAGGATCCACCACTGCAGGGGCGACCCTCTGTTTCATGCTTGCACTGATATTCCCCCCGTTTCCTCCTCTGTGATTCTGTGTGCCAGATGAAGCTGGTCAGCTCGGCTCCAGACGCACAGACTACCTGTTCTGTAGTGTCTGCGTGCACCACAGGACTCACATCATTTCCAAATGGGTCCCCTAAGGGGCAGGATGAAACAGTAACCTTGCCAAGTCACCCAACTGTGACTTAGCATGATCCATGTGTACTCTGACATTCCTGTTTTACCGTGGGATGTAGCTTCTTCAACAAAGAATCTGGCAGGTTGAAAGCATTGGACAAGATGGGGCTGAAGAGTGCACCAGCCAACAAGATGCATTTAGGATGCCCGCAAGTATTTTGGCACCTGCTGTGTATATCCCAATTATACCAGCACTGGACAAGGGTCTTGGCTCTGGCTTAAGCATGATCTCTGCCACCAGTGAGAACTGGGCCAAGATTTGTAATGAGCAACATTCCTTTAAACCTCAATGAGCAGGGCTTTGTTTTTACTAAATTTTTAGGGTAATGATCATTATACTTATTTTACTTAGATCCAGCAGTTGACATTGGAGGTGATAACAGCAATTCCTGGATGTGCCACACTAAGTAAGCAGGAAGAAGCTTGTCCATTTGCTTGACTCCCACCTCAGCTCTCCTACTCCCTGAATTAGGATTGAACTACATTTTGGCATCTGCCTGTGTGCTTCTAGTAGCCACTCTGCAAATTAGGCCCTCCCAAGACCTCCTAGGAAACAGAAAAGCCAAAGGACAGAGCTGAGCATTTCTGCCACTCACAATAACAAGATCCCACAAGCTGATTGTATCAAGGTGTTTGTCCTGCTGTTCAAAGAAGGCCTCATCCAGACAGTCGCTAATTGTTCATAAAGATCAATATCCTGGTTCTTACCTGACCTGCTAAGTAAATCCATTTATTTAACAACATCTGTTGCTTGGCATTTTTCAACACTGGAGTCTCAAATATTCCTGCTGAAGTCTGTTAAATGTTAGACGACTGAGAGTTTTAACTTCTTTCCTGTGTGAACAAGGGCAAAGGAATGAGTAAATGTGAACCTTGTATGCTGGAATTATACAATGCACTGGAAGGGGCCCCAAGGATTATAAAACTTCCTTAACTTTACACATGATTGACAGTGTAGAAAAGCTCCACTAAAAATCTTAAAAAAAACTACATTACAAATTGTAATGTTCTTCACTCTAACTTGACTCAAAATTAGAAAATACACAGTTTTTCATTTGAAGCAAAAATAAATTTTTTAATTTGCTTCATATTAGCATTAAATCACTTAAACATTTGAAATAGAAACAAGTTTGGTTTGGGATAGTAGGCCTATTTATTCCATATCAAAGCTATAAAATCTATCTCTGTGGAAAAGCTGACAGAAGAAAGGAAGTTTTCCTGATCTCTGTCTTTACTATTTTTGCCAAACTCAGAAGACTCCTATGAAGGCAAGGCTTGGCTTTGAGTTGTAAGAATGCTGAGTGCAGTAAACTCACAGCACCTCATGGGAATGAGATCAATTCATTTCATTTAGGGAAAATATCTGAGATCACACAGGCATGAAATAAAAAATGTCTTAATCAAAGCTACGTGAGGAGAAGAAGAAATACAGAAAAGAAATAAAAGGTGACAAATTGAATCAGGACAAGAAGATGAGGCTCTACAGCCAAGATGGACGTGAAATAGCAAAAGCTAAAAAAGAAAACTTAAAAAAATCTTCAAGGCGCTACTATTTTTGTGGTTAAATGCATATCCTGTTTCAGATTGGAATATATACTCTTATATTGCTACTTGTCAGGTACATAAAAAAATACAGTGGCCTTGTCCACTCTAATGACCTAGACTGGAATCAATTCTACAGCTATCACTCTTTCAGTCACCCCTACAGAATCCTCTGGCTTCTCACTTCCATACACAAAGGCCATGGCAGAAGCCAAAACCATGGTATGTCTGTGGCAGATTTACCATCACACTCCCCATTTCCGTAATGTCTGCCAAAGCTGAAATGCCTTTGTTTTATTGGGATAAAGGAGCTGCTCACTGCTAGGTGGTGGTGGCTGGGGAGGAGGCCTTCAGAGCTAACTCAGAAATACAAGCATTTTTTTCTCTCACTCAGTGTACTTGAACTGCTCAGTCTCAGTGCCTGCATGTGTGTCCCTCTCTGCCTGTTGCAGACAGCTGGTCCGAGTGGTCCCAGTGGTCTGACTGCGACTCCTCTGGCTTCCAGACCCGCGCTCGGCAGTGCATCCTTTTGTTTCCCATGGGCAGCCAGTGCACGGGCAACAGCACAGAGAGCCGAGCCTGTGCTGTGGACTCCAACTTTATACCAGGTGAGATCAGCCAGAACCTTGAAGGATTAGTGAAATCCCTCAAGATTTCAGGACTGAGGCATAGCACTGTTCCAGACTGCACTGTGCAGATCTGTGAGCTGGAGCAGAACTTGCCTTTAGTCAGCACAATGATGTTGGTCTGCTGTGCAGAGACAATGTTGTTAGACCTGGGGTCTGCATAAAAATCTGTCCCATGGCGCCCAGTGCTGTGGAGCTGTCCCTACTGTCACTGCCTGGGACTTTGGTTAGTCACTGGCACAGCATTCTGCAGGTCTCTCACATTTTACTTGGTGGCAGGGAATGGGTACACACAGCAAGCAGAAGTAGTTTGCTCTTTTTTTTAAGTGGTTTTGAGACTAGAATTATTAGAGAAGCATTGCTATAGGTTTTCTGCTTTGCATGTACAAAATGGGTTCTGTGGTTGTTAATCTGGGAATCATTTCAGAGAGTCCCTTACATTAATAGCTGCTCACAAAGGTAATTACTATTAGCTTTGCCTCCAGTCCTTATCTCCCTCATGACTGCTAAGTACCTGATGGATAGTCACATTATGTATTATTCTATAGCATTTGTCAAAACTCATGACTGTACTTTAATCACGGCAGTCATTTAAATCCGCACAACAGTATGAGTGGTCACATTGCACAATACACAACGTTAACAGTCAACTTGCTCCCTATGTACATTAAAAAAAGCTAGGGGTCTTTTCACAGATGCAAAAATTTACATTTTAATGTATCATTTGAAATGTAGCTGTGTTTACTCAGTGCAGCAACCTTTTCTTTGTGTGACTATGCAGTAAGCTGTAGTACAAGGTAACAGACATCAACAAAGTTAAACACTGTTTTTATGGATGGTGCATAATGCTTAACTCCCACATTGCATTTTCCCTTTTCTAAGGCTTTTGAAGCTCTATTAATATTCACATTCTGTGAATGTGCAGCTTAATCCAGTATAAGCTCTACACCTTGTTTTGGAAAGTAGGCATTTTCAGAATCTGAAACAAGCCACCAGATCTCTTGCCCTTCTGGTTTGTTTGCTGCTCCTCTTCACATTACCAGTAACAGAGCAGATAAGGTCGTGCCCATTACTCTCACCACAGGGAATCTGTCTTGCTTTCTTTGGTTCACTCAGCTTGCTGTTACTTGCCCAGGTCATTTAACTCAAGGGTTTCCTCCCTAGCTCTTCTGCAGAAGTGGCAACCTTCCTCTATTGCAAGAACTGGGTGCATAGTACCAGCCAGTTTCTGTATCTTTTCGCTCACTTCATTTGTTGCTAGGAAATGAAATTTTTTTTGCAAAGAACTTAAAATCCTGCTTTTTTGAAATCCAGGTATACTGTGTCAGCTACCCCACTTGTATACACATGATTCTTGACCCTTTCAGAGAGGTTCAAGAGACTGATTTGTAAGGCAGAATTTCCCTTCAGAGAAACCGTGGTCTGGAAGTAAGGAGTGGAAAAACTTGATTGCCAACAGATTTTATTCTGTATTTTCAAAGTAAAAATGGTAAGAATACAAGGTGGAATTGTATTTTATTAGTTTACAACTGAGACCTATAAAATTGGCAGTCATCTTTTTTGAAGATGTATAACTTTCCACTTTTCACATTAGTGCTAGATGTGACTTCTAGAAGTAATGAGCCCATTTGAACGCAAGGTAATTAAACTGTAGTTAATTTTACTTCAGTACATCAACTCTTTCTCCACAAGCCTAAACTCCACAAAAAATATTTTCATGTGCATTTCATCCTTTTAATTTCAGAGATGTTTTGAGGCAAAAATTAGAAATAAGTTGCTGCTTTTGCTTGGGAAACTAAGGAACCTGAAGATGTCACGGGTCCTTTCTAATAATTCTACCACACAGTAAAATTATCATTTACCTTTAATTTGAAGTGGATGTAATAGAACGGATTTTTAAAACCTTGCTGCGTTAATGTAACTATAAGTTCTCTGCAATATTTTTTCTCCTTGGTCTGAGTGGTTTATTTATTTTTCTAGAAATATCTGTGGCACGATCCAGCAGCATAGAAGAGAAACGATGTGGCGGTAAGCTTTTCAGCTCAAGATGTCTGTTAAATGCTGAAATATTGATCCCCCAGTTTTTGCTTTTGTTTCACCTTTTGCACTCTCTTAGCATTATTCTACCATCTAAATGCTGCATTCTCATTATTTACATTTGTACAGGAAAAAAAGTAGTTACTTGTACAGAAAAATGTAGTTACTACAGGATTTCTCATTAAATATCCATTTGTCACTGGTGATCTTTGAGAGTAGAACATGCATTATTGGGTGTTTGTATTTTCTTCTTTTGCAGTGTGGCAGTCATCATTCTTGTCAAAAATAAATATCTGTAATAATGTGGCTATCAGTAGGTCAAAATTTGTGAAATTGCTCCACCTTTTTCAGGATAATAAGTCCACAAACCTCTTTTGGACTCCAAATAAACAGCAGAAAACCAGCCTGCTAACCTATTTAATAGCTCAGACTCTATCTGGGACACATTTTCAGCTTCATTGCCAGAGACAAAGCTAAAAAGTAAATAAAAAGTTCCATTCTGAAGAGTTGTGATACTAGTAAAACCAATCTTGAAAGGAAAAGCTTTTAAGACCACTACACAAGAAGAAGAAGAAAAGAAAAAGGAAAATGAACTTCTTTTTTCTGTGCTGAGCCATCACGCTTAGTGTGTGTCGTCATGGTAATAGCTCTGGCCAGTTCTAGTATTCTTCCATGCACAGATAAGCTTCATTTTTAACCTAATAAAGGACTATGAAAACACAGAGGTTATGCAAGGGTACTTGTACATATGGTAGCTTGTTATGGGAGCCAGAATAATGTCATTTGATTTTTTTGCTAATTAGCAGTAGTACTCTGAAAATATTTTGCCAAGTTCTACAGAACTGGGAAACTCTCATAAAGATGTAGAAGGATATTTCAGTGATAGATTGAAATACTGACACAGTCAACTGGGTCATTTAAATATTAGTTCATGTTTCTAAGTACTCAGTAGGCATGTAAAGGTCCTACCTTAGGTTTTAAAAAAAAAATAGCACCCTGTGCCAACCCATTTTTCTGTATTACAGTGAAAAGGATCTAACAGATGGTTTTAAGACTAGCACCAGTATATCAGTTTAAAATCCATCATTTGTACATTTAGGCAACAACAAACAAATTTTCAGTCATGTTAAGATGAAATTTCCGGCATGAGCTTCGCAGTGATACTTCTTTCCTAAACAAAAAGCATAGCTCCAGTTCGAAATAACATTGGAAAGCAACATGATTTGTTTATTTTGAGCTAATCCCATTGGTGCCATATCTGACCTGGTATCTCTGTTCAGTAACATCAGAGGATGATAGTGCCTGAGATTCCCTTCTACAGTTTCATGCAGCAATGGGCTTCCTCTCAGTTTCAATCCTTGCGTGGGTGGAGAGGGTTTCCCATGGTCTGATCCCACTGCACCTTTGAAAAGCAGAGCAGACAGGAGAGTGCTGGGCTCTCACTTGTTGACTTTGCACTCTCTGGCTGCCGTGCTTGAAAGCATTTTGAGATTCAAGGAGTCCATCTCTCACCACTTCCTGTTTTCCCCTAAAATGCTACCATGCTTCCTCACTCCCCCTTTTATAAAGAAAAAATTCTAAGAGCTGGAGAGGAGAAAAAACTGGCCAAGATACAGAAAGAATAGTAACCAGCAAGAATCAAAGCAGGGTTGGAAAAATATGTGCTGCGGCTCCTGGGACATGCATCCAATAAAAGGGATATGGAAAACATTTATGGAAAGCAGGAATGTGGTTCAAAGATATCAGGATTTTGTCAGTTCTGCTACAAGTCACTATGTGTAAGAGAAAGAACAGTGATAGCAGCAGAGGAGGTGATAGTGTAGTTCACTGAAAGAAAAAAGCCGTGTATGTACACCTTATACACAATTTATATATAACAAGGCTTTGTTATACAGTCTGAAGAAAAAATGATGAACTATTCAAACAGATGGAATGCAATTAAGTTTTCTTTTATTTGTGTTCTGAACTTGTTTAGGCATCTTTCAAAGATCTCAATACTTACAGAGATGCCTGGGTATCTAAGATTCTTATAAGAATTCCTCTTTACTTCAGAGAAGTAAAATAAATTTACCACTGTAGGGATAAGCCATTGCAATTGATATGTTTCAGGGAAACACATGAAAATTCCTTTATCCTTATTTGAATCAAACACTTGTCTACATTTTTCCCCTGAGTTGAAGTTTTTACTGCTACTGCCTTAACATTAAGATTGTCTTCTTCTCTCGGCTCTGCAGAGTTCAACATGTTCCACATGATCGCAGTGGGATTGAGTAGCTCAATCCTTGGTTGCCTTCTCACCCTGCTTGTTTACACTTACTGCCAGCGGTACCAGCAGCAGTCCCACGACGCGACTGTCATCCACCCGGTGTCACCCGCTCCGCTCAACACCAGCATCACCAACCACATCAACAAACTGGACAAATACGACTCTGTAGAAGCCATCAAGGTGAGCAGAGGGCTGGGAGCTACTCGATGCTCCTAGGCAACGTTTCTGCTGTATCCAAAGAGTTCTCCTTGCTGCTTTTCCGCAGTGGCATTTGAGATCAACTTGTGCTGATTGTTAATGACAAAAGTAGATTTCACTTGGAGTGTTGTAATGGCAGATCCTTTCACTTGTCAATCCCTGTTAGGCGGGAAGCTGGATTTTGCATGTGTGTATAATTTATACAGCAGGCTTTCCTGGAAAAAGCAAATCACTCAAGTTGTTTTCTGGGATTCTTTTCCTAATTGTATTCCTTAGTGGTTTGTTCAAGAAGTAAATAGGGTCATTAGCAATCACCATGGCATCTACTGAAGAAAATCCTTTGGCTCTGATGACCCAATATCAAGGTGGCTCTTCATCTTCCTGCACTATGTCTCTAAACAGATGTGTTCTGGGTCAGACTCTCAGCTAGTGTTTATACCCAAACTATTCTGTGAAAAAGCAGGGCAGAGATACTGAGAGTCTATAATGCTATCCATACTATTTCATCATTATTCTCAAAGTGCTGTTTTCTTTTTGTGACCTTTTAAAATAACTCTGCTTTTCAGATCCACTGAATTAAGAAAGGATGTGCATTCTGGAAATACCTAGTTCAGTATCTTCAGATTATACAGTTTATTCATGCAGCTGCAAAGCTTTTTTGAAAATGAGGATTTTTCTTAAATCCTACCTGGATAATCTAGTTCTTAATTTCTGCATTTTTCTTTCTAATTAAAGACATTTTAATGAAATTCATTAAAAACAGCAAGAAAAGTCTGGATCTTCTAGTCAGCAGTGGAATATGAACCAATTTAAAGCTTTTGCAAATTCCACTCTAATCATCTCTCTAGATAGCTACAGAAACAAAAAAAAAAAAAAATCATTTGAAAATTCATATTCTAAATACCCATACTACTTTTTTAAAAAACAGGATTTATGCTCTTAAAGCCTTCAGACATTTCTGCCACTTGAAAATCAGGGAATTAGTGTAGTAAAGAGCAAATAATTCTTATTCAGTAGAAAGATAAGAAGTGACTCATTGTAATAGGAAGAACTGTGTATATATGATTAAAAATATTCATAGAATCATAAAATTAGTTTTGTAATGTTGGAGGGGAGGGAAATGACTGGCTTTATTAAGTAGAATTTATCCCTGTAGAAATGTTATTACGTAAGAAGATACTTCTTGCAAATGCAAGTTTCCTTAAATGTACAGGTATTTTTCAATGCATTTTTGCCTGGCTTAATATACACAGATACTTGCTATGAAAACTGCCTTGGTGAAAGAGCACTTGGTGGTTACCTTTCCTATGTCCTTTTCATTTTCTGATTTCTTTTTTTTTTTTCTTTCTCTTCCCAGGCATTCAACAAAAACAACCTGATTCTAGAGGAGAGAAACAAATACTTCAATCCACATCTTACTGCAAAGACTTATTCTAATACCTATTTTACAGATTTCAATAATTATGATGAGTACTAATGGGCTTGTGTATTTTCTGGCCTCCTGTAACTCCCTGGTCCCCAAGGCCTGTGCTACTCGAGTGCTCATGTGATTGAGGCTTCAGAGATGAAGTTCAGAGACATTTCAAGCACGATCCAAGCCATCAATGTCCCATTGCTGCCAAAAGCCCAAACCGCCTGTTTGTGACATGATGTTTTCTTTGCAGAATGCAAGGTTGGCCTTCAGTGTTGGGGGCAGCTGTAGCCCCTCAGTGTTGCTGGACCACTCATGAGGACTGCATTGCTTCGCTCAGTTTCATAAATTTCCACTCATACTCGTCTAACAAGTGACTAAATAATTCCTAAGTTTTAAAAAGAAATAATAATGTAACCCCTTAAACCTGTGCCAGGAGTACAAATCTAATTTTCTTTTTAGGTGTTGTCTTTTATTTCCTTGGGGTGTAAAAAGGGAGCTTTGCTCTTAGCCCTCTGTGCAGTCTCCTGAAGCTCACACTGCCAAAAAATGCTCACAAGGTGCTGGGGATGATAAGGAGAAATGTGGTGGTTTAGTGATCCTCTGCAGCAGCTCTGGGCTCTGTAGGCTGATCTTCCTGGGCTGTAAATCACTCTGGCTGCAGTTCAGCTGCTCAGAGTGCAGAGAAGTACTGAGGCTGTACCAAGGGACACAGTCTTGTAATTAACCCGGACACCTCCAGGGTCAGTGGTTTGCAGTTGCCAGCCAAGCCCAGTCACATGAAGCCTTCACCTTGTTCAGTTTAATTTTTGCGAGGGTGTGGAAGGGCACGTCCCACAGGGAGGCCGAGGGAGGAGGGCAGATGGGAGAGGCACACTGGGAGGTTTTTCTCTGTGTCTTTAGTAAACCAGCCTTGCTGCAGCATGCAGGTTTGCTGTGGCATTCCACAGGCTTCCTGTCCCTCGTGCGTGCGCGTGGAATGCGCTTGTCTCTGATGGCTGGGGCACTCGCCACCAGCCTGGCCACAGAACAGTACAACTGCACCGTGTTTTGTGTGCCCTCTCTGGCTCTTGGGGCTATGTAGGCATAATCATAGGTCTGCTTTTTTCTTTCCAGCGTTTACTTTATATGCACATGTCCGACAAACACGGCTGGCTCAGAGAACACAGATATATTTGCAAAGGGCTGTCTCGTCTTGCTGCCACGTCTGACCTGCATCAGCCAGCCCCTAGAGGAACATTCTTACGGTGTTTTAAGTGATGATCTTATTGGACTTCATTGATGTAAATATTTAAAATACTGTTTCAGTTTTAAGTTATCAGTTTTAATTCCTTTTTTAGTGGTAGATGAGGAAAAACAAAGTTTTATACCATTTTTCTTTGTTCTGTCTGTCTTCACCCACATTCATGGCATTGTTATTTTTGTATCTGAAATTCCAGATATGTAACTGAAAAGAAAGTTGCAGGGATTTGAGTCAGATTTTACAGAGTATATAGTAGCAAGGAAGCATTTGCTATTCTCAGAAGCTTGTGAGAAGAAATTATAAGTGAATACTAAGGATCGAAGAACTGGGCTTTCATTTTCTTGCTAAAAGCAATGACCATTGCACTAGAATTACTAGGGAGGCACGCAAGGAGAAGCAGAGTAGAAATGTTTCCATTCTGTTTAGAACATTGCTAATTAGGTTATGTTATGATAGGCAAATAGAGAAGAAATGCGTAGATTATATTGATTCACAACTACGTGTGTAAAAAATCAAAAAGTACCAAGAAACACTTACATAGCAATGGTAAACACTGTTTCTACTGATAGCAGTGAGCTACATATTTGAATGGGGATAGATCTGAATGTAGCACCATGCTTCCAATCTGTTCTGCAGAAAAATGAAAATATTCAAAGTGGTCTTTAAAATGCTATGCAGTAAAATGAACACACATTTACCATCTATGAAAGTAATTAAGATCAGCCGCCTATTTTTTCCAGCTGAATAGTTCTCCCTGTTACTAACTCAGTCAAATGAAAGCACCTCACCTTCACACCAGCTCATCTCCAGAAAGTATAATAATGCTGCGTCTCTATAATTTGTGATTTTTTACTGTACATTACATTTGGTTTTCCAGGAATAAATTAGCTGATTGCCCTGGGTAAGAGAAAATTTTCTTTGCAAGAGATAGAGGGGAGAAAAACTCTCCAAATCACAACCAGTATGGTATTTGAATTATTGTGTTCATGCCAAAAGATAGATTTTATATTTTAATAAGATAAAATAAAACCGATATTGTTGCTACTGCCAAGAAAAAGCAGCACATGTACATACACACATATGAGTAACATTGTTCCTTTCTGCCCCTATACTAAGAGCACTAGTCCAGCTTCTGGATTTTATATTTAGACTATTAGTTTTAAGACCAATATCTTTAAAATATTTGAACTATGTATTTTTATTTTAACCTTTTTTAATTAAAATTACTGAAATTATCTTTTTGTTTTCCTACATCTTCGGTAGTTTGAGGAACACCTATCTTAATAGTGATCTATTTTCCATTCTTTTCATGGATAAACACATACATTAGATACGTGTTATATAGGTGATAATAATACCGTAGGTCAAGTCTGCATGATCATAGCTAGAAGGGCATTTAGCAGATGCTCAGCCTGCTCACACTTCCCTCTCCCAAAGGAGTATTTCAGATGTTCCAGATCTTTGAGCAGCTCCCATGCCAACGTGTCAGGAAAGTGTTTCTTTTAATTCTTATTCTTTGTCATTTAGCTTCCTAAATTTAATTGGTCTATATCACAGGCAGAAATATGTTCAAAACTCTCTCAGAAGCAGGAGGATAAACATGGAAATTTCACAGCACTTAAATGAGAAAAACATGATGGCAAGATCTCCTTGTCAAGCTAGACTGTGAGACGACAGGTTTTAAAGCCTTTAAATATTTGTATCTTAGGTAATTTTAGAGGACGACAGATGCTCTGCCTGTATCAGTATTTTAATCTGCGGAATTCTGTGTAGCTGCCCAGGTAGTTTAGTACAGCTTTTCCTAGTACATGAAGCAAAGAAAAGTGCAGTCTCTATTAATTTTCAACTTACTTTATTTAGCATCTTTTCTAAAATAGGCTGCACACATTTTGGTGAAAAGCAGATTTCATAGAATTTTTTAGGTTGGAAGACATCTAAGATTGAGTCTAACCATTAACCTAGCACTGCCAAGTCCCCTATTAAATGATATCCATTAATTCATGAAAGCTCTTATTTTTCTTTCTGCCAAAAATATAACAAATGGGCATTTCCTGCAAACCTTGTTTAAGCCAATAGAGGTCTCAAATTTTCTCAAGGATAGAATTTGGTTATGAAAGCAGTGTTCTGTTCTTTGAAAGGGAAAATCAAGTCCCTTGCTCATCAAATGCCATGCTTAAATATAGTTCATCCTTTCTTTTGGATAAAGTGATCTGTTCTGGATAAATAATTATATTACCTCCGATGCCATTAGTTAATATTACTAACTGTTTACACTGATGGCATAAATTTAAAAATGCTTTTATATTTTGAATGCTAACAGTTTGGCAGATAAATGACAATTCCCTAAGTAAAGCTGTTTCTGTGCTGCATGGAGGGAGGAGGAAGCAAGATTTCCAGTCACGTTCTGCACAGTGTATACACTCATTGGCCAACTCAACTCAAAGTACAACTAGGCTTGAGTACACACTTTGTGCTTATTTTTATGTCTGAATCATAGCATATGTTCCTTGGTTGCTTAAAAAATGGACTCCTGTGCTTGCAGATATATCTTGGACTTTGATTTGAGTCTGATTATCTTTACAGCCTTTTTAAGTTACTCTGTGTAGAAGCTTTTCCAGCCATTTGCAGTCACCTGATGTTGAAGCAGTGTGGTTTGGCTAAAACTGATCAAGAGATTTTTGACTAGGATTAGGAATTTCATAAGAGAGTGAAAGAAAGAATGGGCCTTAAATGGCTTTGGTTTCCAGGCTATTAAGCAGTGCTGATTAAAATCTCACATGGGTGTAGGATACTGTTAGCTCTACCAGAGCTCCACAACAGCCTCTGGGAAAACACCACACCAGTGTACAAATCAAGAGCTACTGAAGCACTTACATTAGTGAAGAAAGTTCTCAGAGCATCAGACCATATGGCTGTTCAAACCAGAAAAGAAAGTAAGAGGTCCCAGATGCAAGTAAAATGTTAATAGGATTAAATGCTTCAATATTTTTTTCCTCATAATTATTGAATGAATATATTCACTTCTTTAAATGTGGGACCAGTTTTAATAAAATCGGCACAACATGAGCACATTCCTAATGTTGATTGTATGCATAATGGCTTTGCTGTATGAGATCAATTCTGTAAACAGTTTGGTCCAAGCTTATCTTGCTCTGCTTGAGGCGTCTGGCCAATTTTGATTGTAGCTGCCATCAGCATCCTCTATGTCTCGTCTAGGAAAACATACTTAGATGGGCAGAGTTACATCCTGATGAGGGCTTGTGTCTCTCCACCAACACTGCAGTGAGCCTAGAGAGATATACTTCTAATTTTCAGTGTCATTTCCATGCCTAGGTTGGCATAAGCTAGGCTCTTGAGTATAATTTTTACTCATCACGTAAGTAACCATGCTGAGATCAATGGTATAGATGTAACAAGTTACTTATTTTAATGTGTTTACAGAATTGAGCCCAAAATGTATTGCTTCTGCACAAATCCATGCACAATACAAGACAACTTCAATAGTAAGAAAACAGATTCTTTTAAAATTGTTCACAAGCGAATCTGCATCTTGATATCAGGGAATAATATGTGTTCATTGTGTGGGGTATTTGAATTCATTCCTTTCTTTGCTAAATAAATGAATGACAAAACAAGATACTGCTTGACTTCATTTAAAAGCCATTCTTCCAAATAAAGAAGGATTGTGGGATTTGTGGACATTTTCCCTTTTCTTCTGTCTACTCCTCTCCATAAAAATGAATGTGTGTGGCTGAAATAGCCTTTAACTAGACTCTTCTGTGTCACTAAATGAATGCTTTGCACGGTGTTGCCATGCGACAACATTCTCTAACTGGGATGGTACAAAGAGGGAAATATGCAAACCTGGGAGGTTTGGCAACAATTTCAGCCCCAGCAGAAGCAAGGGTAGGCTGAAGTGAAAACAAACATGTAGAAAACAAAAAATATAGAAGAATGTGACTAGAGGCTTGGCAAACTTGTCAATAAAGTTGCAGGAACGCAGAGACTTTTTGGGAACTGCCAAGGGTGAGGCTATCTGGATTGTAAGCTCCTGGATAATCAAGCCAGCTGGTAGCTCAAGAAAAAGCAGTCTGATTGCAACAGGAATTTGTGCAAAATCGCAATTGTTACTCAGAATTGGGTGAGAAATTAACTGGTGGCACTGTTGGCATTGGGTTACCCCGCTCTCACAAGCAGGGAGTGCCACTATACAGGTGGCATTCTGACAGTACCAAATATCCTTCTTGTTGGCACAAAGGATAAGGCAAGAAGGTCAAGAGCGGATCTGTAGAGCTGGTGCTGAGCTTGTGGATTTTGTACTAACTCCAGGCTAGTCCCACAGGCTGAACACCCACAAGTTTGAGGGTGTATCCCTTTAGTTTCCCTCATTTACTAAACAGAAAAAATGCACCATGAAGATGACATGCTCTAAGACTACTTCATGGTGCAACTTAAAGCACACTGAGAGGTGTACTGGCAACTGATAAACCTTTGTTATCTGTTGGCTTTTTGGATCCATGTTGGACACTTCCTCGCATATTTTCCCCTTTTCTGCTTGTGGGAAATTGGTCACAGCTTCTACCTTACTGAGTATTTATCAATTCGAAGGGGAGATTTTATGCCAGTAGTGAGATCTGCTAAAAATTTTTACTGTAAAACTGACATCAAGGGCTGTGGGAAAACTGCTATAGTGATAACAAGTCTGTCTTACTGTAATTGGTCTTAAACTGAAGGTATCATAGCAATTCCTCATCTGAAATAATCATCTGAGATATGGTAATTTTCAGAAAAAGATTCAGTGTAACTTTCATCATTCTTGTAATCCAATCCTAGAGGCTGAGAACACAGAAGGAAGGTGTTATTTGCACTTGGTTTTGTTATTTTTCCTGCCAAGAATTCATCCAAAAACCTCATCCAACAGTATATTTGGACTTCAAAATCTCATGGAAGGTAATTAACAATAACAAAATAGTTTTGGTCACCACACACAATTTAAGAGAGACATTAAACTATTAGATAGAGAGTCCAAAGGGGGGCAACAAAGGTGGCAAACCCTCGAGGGGAAGCTGTATGAGGAGCAGCTGAGATCACTGGGTCTGTTCAGCCTGGAGAAGACCAAGGGGAGCCCTCACTGCAGTCACAACTTCCTTGTGAGGGGAAGCAGAGGAGCAGGCACTGATCTCTTCTCTCTGGTGCCCAGTAACAGGACCTGAGGGAATGGCCTGAAGCTGAGTCAGGGGAGGTTTAGGTTGGATGTTAGACAGAGGTTCTTCACCCAGAGGGTGTTTGGGCACTGGAACAGCTCCCCAGGGCAGTGGTCACAGCACCAGCCTGACAGAGTTCAAGAAGCATTTGGACAATGCTCTCAGGCACAGGGTGTGACTGTTGTGGTGTCCTGTGTAGGACCAGGAGTTGGACTTTGTTGATCCTTATGAATCCCTTCCAACTCAGCTTATTCTGTGCTTTTGTGTGATTCTGTGGTATGTTCCAGGATTTAGCAACCATATTTCCTAATCCACTAATCCCATGGTTTTGAATGGATTCTCACTTTTGTTAACTACAGCAGTAGACATTGATTAAAAGTAAAAGAAATATACAATTTCAAATGGATGGGACATTTAAAGTCCCAACTTTTAAATAAAACTTTGATGACAGGAAAGCTGCAGAAGAAATTTCTTTTATACCCTTGTGCTGAAAAGTGCTTTCTATTGCCATGGCCACATGAAATATCCTGTATAATGGCAAAATTGTTTATAATAGTGATGCATCCAAGATAAAATAATTGATATTGAGCTTGGAGATTTTTAGCAATAGTAAACATTTTAGTTTGTTATAGGGACAATGCTACTGCTTATTGCAATAATGGGAGTAAATGATCCCTATACAAATCTTTATAGGGAATCATTTTTCCTTGCCATTAACTTCTTCAAAAGCAGCTTCGTTTGCAAAACTTTTCATGAGAGCTGCTAAAGATACATTGAAGAAGAAACAATGATGTGATGGCTGGAGCATAGAAACACAGGTGCAGGGATCTAAGCCAGTTAAAACTGCAGCCTCGTTCCACGGGTGCCAAGCTCACTTTGGATGTACACCTGTTCAGACAGCATACCAAATTTGTCCCAGCTTGTCAAATTATCAACCTGCCCACTGACTTATTTAGTGCTCCACAGGTAATTTAACATAATGCTTTACTGATCATCTGGTACACAAAGAAAAAGCTCAGATAGTGGGTGGTGACTGTTATTCCATCATACATCCCATCACATATTATCCTCTTCAGTGATGTTTTGGATATTTTAAATAATTTTATCTGATGAATTCCCTTTTATCAAATTGGATTCTAGATTGGGGAGGGTGGGAATGTATCACTTTTCTGGTCTTCCTTACTCAGATTGATATTATTTGACTGCCTTTTTTTTTCTTGATTTAGTGTCTTGTTTCAAACTTTGGTAATAAAGATTTTTCTACCCCATTCAGGTATTTAATGTCAGCATGACCTGAACTTCATCTTTTTGGGCTCATCTAACACTTTTCTTCAAATCATAGCACTTAACATGTGCTCTCAAATCTCAGTCACACATCTGTGATCCTCTAAGCCATACTTTCATTTGCCTGGTTATTGCACTAGTGGAAGCAGCACTAACCTGGAAGGGAGCAGCAAGTTCTGAAGTGATAAATTTGGAGTCTGTTCATAGGAAAAGAAAATCAAGAAAAGAAAAATCTTTATCTTCTTATATTCCCTTTGAAGCTTCCTTCCTGATGTTACTCAGGGGCCATAGTGTATGAGTATATTTCTCTACGAGTACTCTTCAAGTCAATGCTTACAGTAAATGCCATGTCTATGGGATTTCTTGATCCCATGAAATGTTAAATGTGTCTGGTACTAAAACAGACATAAAACTTGCCATCAATCCATAAAACAGAGATGGGTAGAAATATTTTCAAATCTCATGATTTGGCTCCAAATATGGATTTCCTAGACATATTCATAACTTCTCAAGAACATCCCTTGTATGCGTGTTTTTTTTAATCCTTGTCAACTACTTGTCCATGGCCATAATAAGCCCACCTTTTCCTATGATTTCCCATGAAACCCGAGTCAGGGTTTTTCCTAAGGTACAGATACTTTCTAGTAGTAAATTGTTGCTGTTAACATACACTGTGCTGCAGAAAGGCACAGGTTGAACAAGGAATTTTACTCTTCCTATCACTGGCATTTATGTAAAAAATGAAAATAAGGGAAAGTTAGCAGCTTGGCTTGCTGGGACTGGTTTTGGAATATGAGTACCTCACACAGATTACAGCAATTAATGTGCTATAATAAGAGCTGTCATGCTCGATTACACCAGAAGTGTCTTCAAGCCTCTTTCCTGGGAGTAAATGGGAGCATCTGTATTTGTACTTCAGGTTTTCCTTATTTTGATACAATCCTTTTAAAGGATAGCCTTTCCTTGCTGTGGAGTCACATATATCTTCCTTTTTTATTTTTACTTTTTCTCACAGGAATTGGAAGTGTCCAAGTCATAATGGGATTACTTTCTGCATAGCAATCCTCCTCTCCACCGTAACTGAAATCCCACCCACCTGTTACGCAGTGCTACAGCACTAGGTTTGTGCCGTCCTCCAACCCCTATTCCAGTACAAGTTTCCAGACATTTTTGCAGTTGCCTCCATCTGATCTGTTTCCAGTCAAAAGCTGGTTTCTGGTTACGAATTTTAAATTCTGATACCTGTGTAGTCTCTGGTCATCTGTGACTGGGTTGCTTCAGACTCCACCTGACAAGACAACTCAGTTCCTCAATAAAAATTTGATTACAGAAGGCTCATGTGTGTCAGGCAAGATTATCATAATGTTAGTAATTTTTCAGATAAAGGTAAAGGGAGTACAACCCTCCATGTTAAAAGTTATTTATGACAGGTAAATCTATGAATCAGATATCAAAATCTTACCCAGCCTTTATGATTAAAGTTCACAGGAGAGCTTGATAAAACAAAACCAGAAAGCAGCAAAACCCCTAAGTCTTCAATGAACACAGAAATTTCAGGAAAGGAAAGTTCATCTGCCATAACTCTTTAGCACATGCACTTAATCTAGAATTCAATACCTATTAAAAATTTGCACTCCATTTTTAAATGCTCACAAGCCCAAAATAAGTAAGGGAACAATCAAAAAGTGTCCTAATATTCAGAGGAGTTGCACTCCTATCCTGTAGCAAGAACTGTGTGATGACATCAGCCAGTTATCAACCTGGAAAAATTTTGGATAATAATATTTAAACATTGTGTCTGTTTTAGCCAACACCAGGAGCCTTCCTCAAAGCTTTCCTGGAAAAGCAGAAAGATTTGTGCTGCTGAGCAGGTCAGGATTTGCTGTACTTCATCTGCACATTTTCTAATACCAATAACAGCTGTGATTCAAGGCTGTTGTTTTTTTCTGTAACTCGTGTGTGTGTCTGTGGATAAATAGTCTCTGCTCAAAAGACAGACTGCTGTACAGCAGCCTTATGGCTTTTTACCTGCTGTCTGTAGCCTGGTTTTGAAAAAAAAAGCATGTATATTCTTGTGTTTCTGGGCTCCCATGCTCTCTCTCCTATGCACATGTGCACACAAGCACATACATATCCAGCATGACAAACAGAGACTGGGACAAGGATTGCTGAAGTCACTGTCAGTCACAGTTTTAGCTTTTTGTGTATGTAATGATATTTTTTCTTCCTGATGTTTTTTTCTTCCTCTTCCCTGTGACCATGATGCTTGAGAGCACACACACCAACGAAGCCCTGGTACATAAACACAAAACAGCAAATCAGGTTCTTAATGTGAGTTCCCTCAGTATTTAAGCAGTGGTTGCTGACAGTGTCTGGCTTAAATAATGTGTTATTATCTCTAAAGAAAAGCATCTTGAAGGTTACTCAGACAGTCAATCCAAATTGAGTTTAATATCCTCTTGATTTCCTCTTTATCAGAGTTGCAGGGGCCAAATAATGATCATTAGCAGGGGTACCACTGCCTTGCTACAAGCTGGTCTGCCATTCCTGCTCTGAAACATTGTTCTGTGAAGTTTCAGTGAGAGCCAAAAGGGATTCCAATAAAAACTAAAGCACCAGGCACTCAACTTTGCTTTCTAAAGTACATCCACTCACAGGCAGGTTCTTTTCCTACGAGCCACAAGTGTCTGTTAGGCACAGAATCAAAGTTGAACTAGTGTTTCATGAGACAAAAACCCATGCTGACCAGTGGTAACAAGGCACCTCTAGGCCAGGAGTCTTAAAAATTTATGTCTAATGAAATGGGCCAAATGTAGTGAAATCAGAGCTATCACTAAAAAGTGGGCAATTGCCAGCAGTGAAGCATCACGGTTTCCCTCTAATAGCAGATTCAGAAATGTGAATCAGACATGGCAACTGCACCTGGAGGTGCTGTTTATTAGATCTCTGTGTCCAGATGGTAGGCTTCAGTCTGCTTTGCCCGCATTATAATAAACTCCTTGTTTCTTCTCTGCAACAAATAAAATTTCTAAGAGAATATTAGCCACTTGAACAAGTTAGTAATTTAAATTAACTTCAGCACTAGCCCTGCAATCAACCTATAATGACCTTTTCCTCACCAAAGCCTAGATTACTAAAAAATAAAGAGAGATATTATTTCACAGTCTGGCTTCTATCCACTTACAAATATTAAAGTTAAAATGTTCTTCTTCAGTATTTTTGTCATGCTATCTGCTTCAGCCAAATCAACAAGTAAAACAGACTATTGCCAAGAATTTTTATCTTTATGAAAACATGTGAAATGGCATTTAATTTACCTAACTCTGACCAAGTGTTAAATTTTCAAAGCCTGTTTAAAGACAATAAATGTAGCTGCACAATAATTTCAGTCCAAGAAGAGCGAAGCAGAGTTTAAAATGTTGGTGGTAAATATGATTAGAAGTCCTAGGGTGAGAATTAAAAATGAGCAAATGAAAAAATGCGGAATGTCTACATAGGTCAAAAGGAAACATGCCGTGTAACAGGCAGGAACGCCTGTGGCTCTTTCTTACCAGTGCCAGTAGGTGAGATGGGTAAGTGACTTTTTGCTCTTTTATAGTTTGATGGGTTTCAATTCTTTATGAGTCTGAATCCAGAACATAAACCTAGTCCACCAATTGTTGTGAGGGATAATCTTTGTTCCAGAGATGCTGTAGGCAGCTGGCAAAGCAAGAAGCTCTTCCTTCACAAGAACAGATTAAAGGTGGCACCTTGGTTTTGTGACAAACACTGCAATACTTTGTAGGGCATATTTATCCATGTACTGGGGATGCCCCTACAGTACTTCAGCTCTGTTAAGCAGCCAGAAGCCCACCTGTTCTGGCTGGTTAACTGAGGCTTCCAGCTGCTGGGGGCTGCTGAATAAGGTCTGACAGCTGGGATGAGCTGGTCCCAGAACTTTCTTTCTGTAATTTGTCTTTGCTGAGTGGTGCTGCTTGCCCACACCAAGGCAGCAGTGGATGTACACACACCCTCTGGTCAGCCCAACCTGATCCTCCCTGTTGGCATGCAGCACTGTCCAGGACCTGGGAACATTGTAACATCTCACTTACCAGTTGACTGAGCATCAGTAGCTGGGATGAAAAAGAAGACATGGTACAATCCCTTTTTATTGGTGGGGGATAGTGTCATGGCAAGATAAAGGAGCAGTTTTATCAAGGCACAGGGCTGAATGGCTCTCACTGAAGGGAATGTAAGCATTAAATTTGTTTGTAGATTCTCTGAGGTGCAGAACTAGTCTTGTGGCAAAGGCAGGCATCAAACCAGAGCCTCTGACCTAGAAAACTATCCAGAGAAGATAATCCTTTATCTCACAGAGATAATTTTGAGTTTAAAATGTCACAATGCTCCACATCTCACCTATAAAATCCCTAGAAAGGGGTGGGGTCTCATTTTTGCCTGCATGGTCCGATACCAGAGAAAGATCTGACACAGATCCAAGCAAACTATGAAATCTGGATGAAAGCATGTCACATTTTAAAGTGTTCTCTAATTTTTTGTCATGCTGTAGCTCATCAACAGTTTTGGCAAAACCCACAAATTTTGCAAGCCTTTTTTCCATAATGTAGTGCAGAAATATGCATAGGCATTATCCACCTCAGAAGTAGGAAATGTGAGAATACTTGAGCAAATATGAACAGTCCATCATCTCTCTCAAGCTTTTATAAATTTACCTGTGGAACTGGGATGCTATAAATCTGCACATAATCAGGAAAATTCTAATGCAAGCTGAACTATGCTGTGATCCTTGAGAAAGGAATAGCCATTAGCCTGTAGGAACTTGGACACGCTGTTTAGTGTGCTGTTATTCCCCTCTCACATTCCATGTGCTATTGCTTAGCAATTTCACTGCAAAGATAAAACAATACCACTGGAATGAAACACATTAACACTGGCTAATTGGTAGGTCACTAGAAAAGAATGCTCCTCTGGATGAAGAGAGTGTTTTTAATAGGCTTCCACAGAAACCTATTTTCACCCTGATGTTGTTTTATGTTAGGATGGAAAATAAAAAGCCATATTGAGGTTGTGGACACGGAAATACAGAATTAATAACTGAAAACAAAGAAAAGCTACAAAACCACCACATTGTGCAAACAAATAGACCGTGCAAACTGTTTGTAGAGCCTAGTGTAACATTTCTTGGACCCATGCTTTCCAGCCTCAAGGCAGAGCTTGATGACTGCAGCTGATTGTACCTAGCTATGAAGCTGGATGTCCTTGGAAAGCTGAGACCAGTTGCCGTTCTCTTTATCACATCCAGTGACCATCTGTTGTCAGTGGAGTGGCTGTGTGTCCCACAGAAGGGGATGATCAGTATCCAATAAGAGAATAGGGCATAAGGAGGAAATTAATATTTTTTTGTCATAGGGTTATTCACGGCTTTGACAGAGTAGAAGCATCTAGAAATATAGACATGTTTTCCTGATGTTTTATCTATGCTGTCCCTTGCAATTAGCCTGTTCCAAGCTGAATGGATTGATCATTTATTCCATAAAGAGTATTGTAACCTTGGAGCTCTTTATAAACTTTGCTGCGTTCCTCTCGAGTCATCTTTCTTTTTATTTTTTTTTCCTTTGTAATAGCAATTACATAACTCACAGAGATTAATTTGGTTTGTTAGGCAGATAACACTGGATGTTTAAAGATTAAGCTGAGGCATCATTCAGATTTCCAATGGCAGCCCATTCTGAGAGCTCACCAAGGGGTGATGCTGCCACATAAAATGCAGTGACTAAAAGGATGTAATTTTAGCTTAAATTTTAAATTTATTTAATGGATATTTTCTAATGGTGTAGAGTGTGTCCTTGATTTGCCTTTCTGTAATGTGAGATCCTTGAATAAGGAATTTGGAGGAAAGAAATTTAATATTTTTTTTTCCCAGTAGCATTATTTATTATGGAGGAAATCAGCATTAAAACACACCACTGTTTTTGGATGCCGGTAGAAGCAAGGTGTCACTTTGGAATGCAGGTGCTCTCTAGTGAATGATCCATAAAAAAGATCTATGCACAAACATTAATAGCATTGTTAGAGAAAGGGCAAAGGACAGCCAAAGGTCTGAATCAAGATTTGTATACTATACAGAAAAACTGGAAATTAATATGCTTTTAATGTAAACAGGGACAGGGGATCACAAATGAAGTTCAGGGCAGAACCAGCAGAGCAGTGGTCTCTGCCCCAGTGAATACAGTTCCCAACAGGGAGTCTTCCTGCGATGTGCAGCGCTTCGGAGCAAGCCATTCAACTGCTCCTACGAAAGCCTGAGGTGCCCATGCACGTGGAAATGTAAAGCACAGGCATGGAAGTAGTATAAGTGTCCATGGTTTTCTTTCCTCTGCCAGGAGCCAAGCCCCTGAAGGATGTTGGTGGGTGGGTTTTCCAAAGGTGGGTGTGAGCTGCTGCTGTAAAATCCAGTCTGGCAGATTGCAGTCAGTCCATGCACCTGTCAGTGGCAATGAACAGCAGAAGTTACGGGCAGCACTGTTTTCTACTGGCAGAAACAGATTGACAAACGAAAGGCAACACCTGGATCGACTGAAGGTTTCAAGCACAGCCACTGGAGGCAGCCTGACACTGGGAACACAAGGAAACGAAGGCTTTGTCCCCAGCTGCCCCGTCCCGGCTGCCCGTGCTGAGGAGGTGGCTCTCGTTCTGACAAGCAGCTGGGCGTTCCAGACACAGGGCAAGACTGGCTGCAGTGGGAAGCTGGTGGAGGTCGTGTGAGGTAGCTCCTAACAGGGGGCTGATGCCTGGGGGTGGGGAAATAGTTTACCAGCCTTTTTCATGTACTCTGGTTTACAGAGCTGCCAGATGTCATGCTGAGAATGTGACAGCTTCCTTCCACCTCCCTATAGCCCCGCCTGACCCCCGTTCTTCTGGCTGTGCAGTACCACTGTGCTGCATTTGCTTTAGTCAGCTGCCAAGGACCCCTGTGTTGTTGGCTCTGCTGAGTCCCACAGCCTGAGAGCTCCTTCCTTCCTTGCCCTTTCAGCCCCTTCTCGTAGCATAAATAACAGCAGTCCTGAGAGAGAAGGATGGGAACTGCCAGAAGATGCTGAGAGAGAAGGGATCAAACACAGGAGGGAGGAGAGGAGTGCAGGAGCAGTCAGTGCTCTCTAGGTTGATGCAGAGGGAATTATGACAAATTGCAGAGCCTGGACTGGGACATGTCTGATCAGCTTCGGTTCCTGAGGCCTGTGGAAGAAAGGTGCCTCCAACACCCAGGCCTCATATGGACTAATCTGTACTTTGGATGTGCCTGGATTGGCCAAGGTGTCTCTGTCTGCTCTCAGCTGGAACAGGCTTTGGGTGTGTGTTGTGCTCAGAGCCTCTGACAGAAGCAAGAGAGCACTGTAAGGAACAGCCACACTCTGAAGACTAAAGGTCCAGGTCAGAGCTGTGAGTACATGTGTAGGTTCTGCTCTGAGAGCAGGTGATGGCAGAGATTACTAAGCCTCAGCCTGCAGAAGTTAGATTGATTGTCAGCTGTCAGCAACTCAGAAAGAAATCACTCTCCACTTAAAACTATTTAAGGGTGAAGCCAGTATGGGCTGGCTTTCTTCTTCACCCTTTCTCTCAGGAATGTGACGTGCAACCAGGTTGTGTGTAAAAGGCAGGCCACACTGATTACGTGTATTGCAATTAGGTTGTACCTGCTTGACATTTTCCACATTACTTTCTGATGTGACAGCTTGTGATGGCAGGAATTGGACTGGTTGTGTATCCTGTTTCCAGCAGCTCCCATATTAACACTTAGATGGACATACATGTGTCAGGTTAATATGATGTATAATTTTTACTAAACAAAAGAATAAAAGCAATTCTTGGATAAAAGCTGAAAGGCTTCTCAGTATACCCGAACTGCTGAATAATGGTGAAAAATTGGGTGAATATCCTTCAGAAAAGATTATTTTCTGTCTCAGCCTGCAGCAGTAGGATAAAGTCTCATTTGCAGAAAATGATTGTTTCTGCACACCTTTGGTCTCTGTCATTCTTGCTTTATTCTGGAAAGCAGCTAATCACAAAACTCCCAAATTAAAATACATTTAATAGAGTTTCCTGCTGTTCTTTCACAAAATTCAACAGACTTGCATATGGGCAAAGTTGAATAATTGACCTTTGAAATCTCCCACTCACCCCAAACACAAAGAACCCCTAGAATAATTCTCCAATTTATATAATGAGTGTGAAAGTTAAAAAATATTTCTTCCTCATCCCAGTCTATCTGATGGGATTGTTTAACTCCCAGGAATGCTGCCAGAACGAGGCAGCACCATGTAAGCAGCCAGGACAAATCCCTTCAATTGCAAGCATTTGTATGGGCCAATGGGGTTGTGAGGAAGGGGGATGAGTTGCAAGAGAATATTCCTGTCCTGATAGATTAGAAGATGAGTCATCAGTGCTGGGTCACAGATGAAAAAAGCAAGGCCCTAGGACAGCTAGGGATAGTGGTCTAGCCTCAGATGCACAGAAATCCAAGGAAGTCTCCCATGGTCATGCTGGAGATGGGAGAGAACATGCTTCATGATGGACAACAAAGCAGGGAAGAGGGACAGGGAGGCCACCCAGTCACCCACACTTGGAGGGTAGACTCGGAAGAGAAGTGAATTAAATATGGGACATTTAGGAATGAGACCAGGGACTTTGTCAGACATGTCCTCATTACAGCAGTGTCAACCAAACCCACAGTAGGGATTTCTGGGCATAGCTGAGCTGCAGCCTCACAGGTGAGAAGCCAGAGGAACATGTATCTAAGCAGGCTAGTGGGGAAGCTTGTTCCAGACATAAATCAATAAAGGAAGCAGTGGAGCAGTGCACTGCAGAACCCAGAGCAGTGGCACTGCAATGTTTTCCCTGGGAAATGTTGCAGAAGGGTGGAGGCAGAGCAGCTGCATATTTCTAAAAGAACAGAAGAAACCAAAATCTTTTGTAAGAAAATGTCACTTTTAAGAAACAATTTGTCATGGAAATTTTGAAGTAGAGCAACAATTCTGTGTTGACTTAGGCTGATTTTCCTTCAGCTTCTGTTTTCTCAAATTATTTCAGCTCTGATTTCATTTCTGCATTCTTTCCTCATGTAATTGCTCTTCAGCTAGGCAGCGGCATTTAAGCCTGCACAGAAATAGTTTTGTTTCAGCAGGAGTGGGCAATCTTTTGGGGATTTGCCCTGTGTTTCCATTCCAAGGGACATGCAGTTTTCAGATTTACACATTTTACAAGAGGCCATTGTGGTGGGCTGGCAGCTGTCACTCAGACTAGACTCAGTCTTTGAAATCAGTAACAGGCATCGCTCTGGATCTGAATGTGTGGCAACAGGAGCTGGGATTGCCAGTTTCTGGAGCTGACTCTCAGATGCGAATGTGAAACAGTGAATACTAATTTATTTCATGATGTAGAATCTATCCTCCTTTGCTGAAGGGATGAAGAATGAAATTCAAGTATTAGGAGTTATCTGATTTCCTAGGCAAAAACTCAATGCAGCATTAATCTCACCCTACAATGAGTGATGCTGAAGTGCTGTATTAATTGGGAAGATCACAACCCAGCTCAAAACCAACATTCTTCCATGTAAATCTTTAAGAAAACAACAAGAAAAAATACAGCTGAAGGGTCTTGCCTTTCTTGTTATGTGTTTATTGCTGAGTGCATGTTACACAGCACTTTTGAGGCAATCTACAGATGAGATGAGGTGGCACAGCCCTTACTCTTCAGATAAGTAATACTCATTGAACTGTGCAGATGCCTATCTCAGTGCTAATATATTCCCTCTGTGGAAGAGCAACTGTGGACACTCAGCATTGAAGGATTGGAGGGGAATCATGGCAAGATTCACAGTCGGCATTCCCAGAATAATTTTCTGTGTCAGAGTCAATGGCTGACCATAAAAATGAGTAAACATTTCTAGTAAGTGTTAGGGACTGGCCCTAAGACTATCTGTCACAGCTACTTCTAAAATATTTCTTGACTTCTGTTCAGGATAGAGCTCAGTGAAAGCTGCCTCTACTTGTCATAACACAAAGTTAAAAAAAAAAAGCTGTTTTATGTTTTTGAGAGGTGTTAATGAATGAAATGCATGTTCTTTCTTCACTCTGACATCTGCTTATCCTAAAAAATAAAGGAAAAAATAGAGAGAAAAATGAAAGATATGCAAAAAATTAACATGCAGATGACTCATACAGTTTAAGACGATAGCAAGGTGCTTTCTGTTCCCACCCCCGTTTGGTCTGGGAAAGGTCTCAGGGAGAAAGTACAAAAGTTGGAGTAAATGCACAGACTGGACTCTCAGAGGGAGTGATGCAGTAATGCAGTAATGGCAGCTGCATGTTCTCTGCTGTGTATGCTTGCATCCTAAACTCTGCCAAACAGCCAAGCACTGGTGGCTGCTTTTGGATCTCCCAGTCTTGGTCAAAATCATTCCTTTCAGTAACACTGAACAATGCTACTTAAATCAATGACTTAAATTTAATTCAGTTATGCATTTATTATACAGACACATCAGTTTACTGATGACAGGAAACTGAGCAGAATGTCTGATACAGCTCAAGGCTGTGCTGACATTCATCTGGACCTTGACAGGCTGGAAAATTGGACAGAGAGAAACCTAATGAAGTTCAACAAGTGCCAGTGTAGGGTCCTGCACCTGGGGAAGAATATCCCCAAGCACCAGCACAGGTTGGGATCTGACCCACTGGAAAGCAGGTGTGTGAAGGACCTGAGAGTCTTGGTGGATGACAATCCAGCAGTGCCCTTGTGGCCAATGGTATCTGTGGGTGCATTGGGAAGAGAGTGGCCAGTAGGGCAAGGGAGGTTGCTCCTCTACTCAGCCCTAGGGAGTCCACACTGGAATACCTTGTCCAGTTCTGGGGTCTTCAGCACAGGAGAGACAAGGAGTCACTGGAGCAGGTCCAGTGGAAGCCACAAAGATGCTTTGGGGTGTGTAGCCTCATGTGAGGAGAGACTTTGGGAGCTCGGCCTGTTTAGTGTGGAGAAGAGAAGACAGAGGGGATCTCTTCAATACATAAAGTATCTCAAAGGCTGCTGTCAAGAGGATGCTGCCAGAAACTTCAGTGGTGTGCAGAGACAGGACAAGAAGCAGTGTCCATGAACTAAAACACAAGAAGTTCCTCCGCAACATGAGGAACAACTTCCTTAACATTGAGCGTGGCAGAGCACTGGAACAGGCTGCCCAAGGACATAATGGAATCTCCTTCTCTGGAAGCATTCAAAACCCACCTGGACCTGTTCCTATGTGATCTGCTCTAGGTGACCCTGCCTTGGCATGGAGTTGGGCTAGGTGAGCTCCAGAGGTCCCTTCCAACCATAACAATTCTGTGAGTCTGTGATTTTCTGATACTATAGCTTATATAATATACATTACAATACCATATTGCACATAGCATTTTATATTTTCTCATATACAATTGCACATTTTGTGTTTATCTGTGATGCAACATATTCCAACTTCCTAATAAAGCTGGGATATTACTGCTGCCTTTCAGCAGTCAGTCATCCTTGTTCCTACCAGGTAGCTCAGCTTTTGCCCCTCTCATTAAGAAAAGCTACAGATCAGTGCCCATTTGATCACATCCTTGTCATAAAAACAAATAAAATCAATTAAAACACACGTTACTTCATGCTGCTCTTTCATTTTTAATGACAGTTTCATTTGGTACCTACTTCTTTTACCTCACCAGAAAGACTATGTGTTCTCTTCTACTGCAATCTCAGTGCATTTCATTCGGCTCACTATCCATATTTGAGCATGAAAGATGGAAAAATCCCCCAACATTTTCTTCAGGGGTGAAAATGTGAGGTTTTGAGGCTGACATCAACATCCACTGCACAATTAATGTGCCTGGAATTCCTGAAGCAGTATGAAAATAGCTTCAAATGCAATAGTCCTCCCTCAAAAAAGGTTTTGTGTAAGTCTCCATTCAGTTTTTAATTCACCTTTTTTCTAGAGTTTTGAGTGCAGAAAATGGAAAATACTTGCCAAAACAAACTGAGTATATATTTGCCTCTCATAAAACGTGATGTGGTTTGAATATGAGATAAAGCAGAATTTCAATTAAGTTTCTTATACCAGGGTCTGCCCAGGTTTGCTCCATAAATTAGTGTCCTATTGAGTAAGGCTAGTTGGGACTTCTTAAGAGAAAATATAAAACCTAGGTCGTGTTTAAGCAAAGATTATGCAATGACAGCAACCCTCCCTAGAAATATACAGCCAACAAGGGATAAATTGGAGTCAGGCAAAACTTACCAGCTTGAATTCAAATTCATTTTAAGGTTTATTCAATGTAGAAATGAGAGAATAGTTACTATGGCTTCTGAAAAGCTGGTTTTAAATTGGAAAAAAAGTTAAAAGAACTTTGCAGTGAATTTCAGCTATTTCTTTGCCAGCACTCTGCTATCTGTGATACCTCCTCCCAGCAAAACACAAAGCAGAAAAACAAAACCAAAACCACCCAAAAAAACCCAAAATAAATCCAAACACACCAATATAGTAATAACCCCAATATGTTAACAATAGAAATATTTATACTGGAAATTTTTGTCTAACAAAGTTAATTGCATGTTTGTTGAAATTTTGCATTAGATACTTTGTGTCCACATTCTCCTCTGTTGATGTAGTTGCACACCAGTTATAACATACACCATGTGTCCAGGGATACAGCATAACCTTCCCTCTTTCCAAGGCATTATGGTGCTACTGCTGATGGATACCTGAGGCAGTTAAAATCTAATTCCCAAGAAATACTTCACAGCAGTTCTGAAAAGACTATTTTTTTTTTTTTAATATTCAGGTATTCACATTTTCTGACAAAAGAAATACTTAATCTCTTGTTGCAAAGTGGGCTGCTATGACAGCAAACCCCAACTTTCTGCTAAAAGCAGTTCTGGAGGAAAACTTCAAATATGCTGCAAGTCAGAACTACACAAAATGGGAGCAAAAAAGATTGTTGAGAACTGTAATCTGATACACAGCACGTCATAGAGGATAATTATATAAAGTTTGGCATTTAAATCCATTCAGGATTTAGGTATCTTTGTTACAGGATGAAATCCACTCACTGTAGGCTGCTAGTATAAATAGCAGTTATTTTTGCCAAAAGCCATGTTACAGTTGTTTGTGTTTTGGACTAATTTTAGTGTATCTGTACCTAGAACCACTGGCATTTATTTCTGTTCTCTCTGTTGTTGAAGATGAGCAATATTTAATTTTAAGCTCCAAAGACAGTTGCCGTGTCAACAGATAAACTCCCAAACCCTCGTATCTATTTGAAGCAGAATTCTTAGTGTGGCAGTGCTTAGGGAAATTAGTGGGTAATGTGGCATGCTCTGTACTTTTGAAAATAAATTTTATTTAGATATTTCAAAATAGATTGAGCTGCCTATTGCAAAGTTTCCATCTTTTAAAACCTGATGTTTCATTCATAAAAGAGAGTTTTGTATTTGGCTCCTTCTTTCTCTGTAATGTATTCATCCGAATCATTAAACTTTCTTGGCTTATCCAAAATAATTTTTTATTGATGCAAACACTGTTTTGAAAAATGTTTGCAACTATTAATACAGGTTAAGTTATAATGGCAACACCAACAGCAACAAAACCCTCCCCTGTTTAGAATTTTACCTGTACATCAGAAACAATTGGTCAGATTTCCTCGTGGATGCCCAACTAAATCTATGGATTAAAAGCTCATGTATTAGTTAGTGTTTTAGTTAAATAAAAATGTTTGTAAATTTTAATAGTTGAATTGCATAGTTGTATGTTTCAGAGAAGGACATGAATTTGACTAGACAGGTTCATATCTCTCCTGGCACAACCAGAGTGTACATTGCTTTTACTTAGTTTCAATGCTGTCTGTCAAAATAGGAGAACTACATGAAAATGTTTGGAATATTAATTTTACACTAAATTAGAATACAAAAGTCTATGAAAACATTAGCTTCTTGAATTCCCTTTCAAAAAATAATTACATGTTTCCCTGTTTCACCCGTTTCTGAACATCTGTAGCAATTTTTCCAGGCGTGTGTTGAGAGCAATAATAGCTTTTACAAGATTCAGAAATGTTGCTAAGAAAAACCAGATCATGTCCCACCCATAAAATTTAAATTTCACATTTTGATGCGACGTGAGGTTGTATCTCTTCTGTTGCAACCAGTAATCTTTTTTGCTTAATGGATTATGTGTTGTTAAAGGGGAAAGGAAGAAAAAAAGGTAGATGGATGCTTGGCACCTCCTTTCAGAAAGGTGTTTTTCTTGAGTAGCACCTCGCAGACTGGTTGTTTGCTTTCTTGTCCCTCTGTGAGGAGGGGAAAATCACTTGCAGGCTTGGATCTCCACATGGACACTGGAGCTCGGTGCAGTAAGCTGGGCTTAAGTGGCAGCTGCCAGTGTCATGGGAGCTGGTCCCCAGGTGCAGCTAAATGCTCTGCATTCCTTCCCACTGGCTGCCAGCAACAGCATCACGTTACTGTCTTGGCTGTGTTGGCTGGCCACCATCAGGTGCTTCCACTGCTGCAGCTCTGCAACAAGTCCAAAGATGATGCTAAGCACTGACATCACTCCTTTTTGTGCAGAAGACTTGTAAGCAGATCCCCTTGCTTCACACCTTTCAGCCAAGTCCAAGACAAATTCTCCTTTCCTTACTCCATTTTCATACAAGAACCCACATGGGAAGCTGCTGCCAGACATCAGTGGGCCTGCTCTTCCTGCCACACCTGCACAGCTGGCAGGGCCTGCTGTGCTGCTGCAAATCACAAGAAATTCCCTCCTTTGAAAGAAATGTTTCTCTAGCATAATAAAATTATGTAAGACTCAATGCCAGCCATTAGTTCCTTTCTGTTCCTTTTTTTTTTTTGTTTTCCATCATATGTCATAAAAGCAATTTACTTCCTTTTTTGGTTTCCTCTTCTTAGAAATCTTTGGGTAGATGGAAGGAAAAGATCATTCAGGTCTCCATTGCCCTGTTTACAATTAATATCTTATGCTTAAACAATAGATCAATTCCACCATCTGTTATAGGAGTCAAAAGACGCAGCACTTTTTACTTTAAATCACAGACTTGACACTGGCCAAAGACACAAGTGAGGAATGACTAGACTTTGATTCTGGGGATAATGAGGGCAGGACATTTCTCCTCTGAGGGGAGATGCAGATTATGAAGAAAAGTAGCTCTTCTCAAAGGAAAAGTGTTTCCACATAGAAAATATTTGAAGGCCACATCAATTTTGTCCGCTTAATATTTTCTTTTTATTTTTTTTTTCCAAGAGTTTATAACTATCGGAGATTACTCCTTATGCACTGGGCAAAAAATTTATTTGGTTATGGTAGGAAATAAAGAGAGAACAAAAGGGAAGCATCAGCTTTTGATCTCTCTTGCACTCAAAAAAATTTAATCTTTCTCCAAGGAACATGAAGAATTTCTACAGCTTCTGTAGAAAGCACACCTGATGGGAACCTGTCGATACATGGCTCCTGATAAAGTGCAAACTTATAAAGTGATGTGGCAGAATGTATACTGTAAACTTCTGCCTTTTGAAAGCAGCTGGACATGACATTTGTTCTGACTGTGAAAATTTATTCCTTTTTCTATTCTCCTGGATGAAAAGAAATCTTTGACAGCTACTGTGGGGTGGGATGTAGAAGGAGAAATTGGAATAGAGGAAAGGAAAGGCAAAGACTGAGTGCAAAGGCTTTAATTAAGAAATATATCCAGTCTGAGTAAGCTGCTGGAAATTATGAAGATTCTGTGTAGGAAAACAGCAAGCTGCTTTAAGACTGAAGGAGGTCTAAAGGGGAGTTTTACCTAATTGAAACAGTTTTGAGCTTCTCTGAAAGGATAAATTATGAAGAAATCAATGAACAGTACAAAGAGTGAAGCAGCTTTGACCAGCACGACATTGACAGCGTACCTCAATAAAAGTAGAGATGTGTTCTCTTTTTATCTGTCAAAATTAGGCACTGTGTCTCCATAAAACCACTCTAATATTTCAGCTGTCTAGACTTCACTTGCTGAATGTGCCTCTGTGTATGAAGGACTGCAGCTGAGCAATTTTAGGAAGTTTTTCTTTGCCAGCCAAATTTGTAGGCAGGTGGTAGTGATTTGCCTGGAAATTATATTTTCCTTATTTTTCAGTATTTCAATCCAAATAAAAACAAACCTGTTTTCTTTTTTTCATGCTGGTCTACAACTAACCTTTTCACACCCACACAAGTAATAATATCCTTTTGATATAATATCATCTTAAAAATATTGGCTAAAGTAGTTAAAACCAGAATCAGTATACATTATAAAAAGCTTTGAGAAAATTAAAAAAGTAACTGTTTAGAACAATCAAATTCTTGTATATCTGGAAACACAAACACAGTCTAAGACAAAAGAAGAGCAGGTAACATCTATTTTATTCTAGCTAACATAGTTTTCTTGAGTCAATCAGGGTGAGATGTTATACATCCAATAATGTGTAAAGAAAATTTTTAAGTTGTGCTATACACATTTATTTTATTTTTTTAGGCTCCAACTTGATAAAGTTGGAAAGTATAAAAGCAATGATAATCTAATAGAGGTTTAAGGTTGACATATTTTGGTGATGTAAATGGGGTTTATGAAGATAATCACGAATATGCTACTTTTTCTTTTCTCTGTCTCTCTCTCCTCCATGTCTTTGCCCCTCTGATTTCTCCTATCTCTGATAATCTACTGTTGTGCTGCCTAGATCCTATCCCAAATCCCCTGTTGGTATACCTGGCTTTTGTCTCTTTCCGTAAATTCTCCTCTCACTTACTGAGATTTTTTTCTATTCTTTTCAACCAATTTCCTCCTCCTCAGGTTGGATTAGAGCTAAAATAAAAGCCTAACATGAGAAGAAAATAAAAATATGCATTGTACCCTAAAAGATTCTGTAAGCTTCTAAAGCCATGTTTGAAAGAGTTTGGTTGCAGTAGTTCATGTGGCACACACCTTTGAACTAGCTTAGCTGCTCAGGATAATCTCTAGCCTTGTCACCTTAATCTGTGTTACTTTTTTCTCCCCCTTCAAAACCTTTCAGTGCCTTATGCATGTTATTACACACCATTTTCTCCCTTTGGAATGCTTTTAATTAACTGGGCCATCATAAGATTTCCTCCTTGAAGCTGATGCCAGGAGGCCTGAGTGGGCAGTGCGAGGGGGGATGAACCACATGGGCACGCACCAGTATGAGACAGGATAATCAGATTATTGTTTCACTTTGTCATCAGATTCCTGACCCATGTAGAGTGCTACACCAAATACAGAGAGAACTGTGTGGGAGAACCATGCATGTGGTGAGAAAAGATGGTGTTTTTTACAGACATTTTGGATCCTTGTAACTGAGTTTA
This sequence comes from Rhipidura dahli, assembly GCA_013399225.1. NCBI lineage: Eukaryota > Metazoa > Chordata > Aves > Passeriformes > Rhipiduridae > Rhipidura > Rhipidura dahli. Next base: position 149,481 of record VXAC01003810.1, read on the forward strand.
AGACATATGCAATTGAAATTGCATCAATGTGTGCTTTGTTCATGACATCTGTATTCCCAGAAAAACTACCTAAGAGTTTTTTAGGAATCACTTTAGGGGTAATGAGGCTCTTTGCTCCTGATTAGATATTTAGTGTGACCCAGTTATTAGTAGAACTATTACACTGCGTTCAGAGAAAAACATGCATATATACATATAAATATAAAATTTCAAAAATTGTATTCCTTTGGAAATTCTCATTTGGAAGATGCCTTTGAAGAACTCAGCCCAACATGTGAGTGAATACTTTTCTTTAAAGAAATCCTGATGATTCTAGCTGCGTATCACACACATTCTAAAGTTTTATCCTTATGTTTAAAAATTAATTTAGCTGAATTGGTGTTCTGGAGTCAGGACTAAACAATTACATAATTGGACCAATGCTTAATGCTTCATTTTTCCAGTATAGGAGCTAATATCACCAAGCAACTATGTATTTTTATTTGCAACAGAGAAAAAAGAATTCTTGTGTGATTTCAGACAACCTGGACAAATAACAAGTATTCTTACAGGTTTTCTGATGTTCAGCAGATTGTTAACAAATTCCATCATCAGTGTGCAAGGAATGAACTGAAATGGAAGAGATTACTTTCAAGGTAATGCTCTCTCTGAGCAGCATTCTAAACCCTTTCATTAAAAGTGGCAGAATATGTCCCTAAATTTACCTGCAATTTTTCACTCTACTTTTTTTTTTTTTTTTCAGTCTGTTCTTTTGATAGATTTTTCATATTTCACCCTCATTTGCTTAACTGGATGTCCATGTTCCAAGGCTCTGCTTATATTTTATATATTTTATATACTTCACTGTGGTTTTCCTTTCATGTTTCATGGACACAGGTGTGTTGTGACTTCACAGGGAAGAAAACAATTTTGGTTTACTTTATATAGCGTTTTTTAGTTTAAGAACCTTTTCTGTTTTTTTCTCCGTAGTAAGTTTTAAGCAGTGAATTTTTAATACATAAAAAAAGAAATTGAGGTGAAACAACCCAGGGAAAATTATAAGTAATAAGAGATTGCTCAGAATAAAAGGTCCTGGAAATTTTTATGCCTTTTTTTTAAATTGAAAATGGAAATATCCTATTTCATCCCTTCTCAAGATACCATTTATTTTAAATATATAAGCAACTTTTGGAGAAAATACAAATAAGCTCCTTGTTTAATTCTAAGTTAAAACACCTTTAAAAAAATATTATGTGTTAGTATTTTGTTTGCCCTGAATCAATACAATAGAATAGAAAAGACACTTTAAATAAGTGTTCTTATTAATACATGCTACAAGTTTGAAACAAAGATAAATTTATATAGGACTACCTAGGTGCTACAGTGGTAAACAGGCAATAGATGTTCAACTTTTCTCATTTGTAGGCTCCTTAAAAAAATTTCCCCTGCATCTTGGTGAAGCATTTAGGTTTATTTGTGACATGACATATTTCAGGCTACTAGCAGCAGATTGGTGGGGCTCATGCTCAGAAGGATGCTCAGTTATCATTTGCAGAATACTTAAATGAAAGGCCACAAACTCCAGTGGTCTACAGATCACAATTTTGAGAACCACAGATACTTAGTTATAGTCTGGGCCAGGGCAAAGCTCAGGTGTATTTTAAACAGGCTTTTTGTGCCATCATCACTGAGGCACTCAGTTACCTCTAATTTGTGATGAAGCTCTCTCGGCAACAATACCGCAGTCAGATGATCAGGGTTGGCCACACACACCAGAAGTTCTGGGAAATTGCTTCCTCCAGCAATCCCAAATATTTAAAGACTGCATTTGAATACTTGCCACTCCTTCCACAGCTCTCCAAGCCAGGAACTTAAACCCAAGTGCAGGGCTTGGCTGTCTGCTGTGTGCTGCTCTGCCAAGGTTTGCAGATGACTTCTCCAGTGCCTGTCCCTGTGCCGGTAAGGTGAAGCCATCCCGTATGGAAGAGGCATGCATGGCAGGAAAGGAGGGAGAGAAGTGGAAGCAGCTGCTTCAGGGTGTGGAAAGGCCTCTTCCAGGACTCTGCTCCCTCCTATTCTGCCAAAGTCATCACATTCTTGCAGGCTTTGCAGTGCACTGCTGCTGCAGAAAATCCAGCCTTGGCTGTTTGAACCACCAACATAATTTAAACTAAATGTAGTAGCCTTATCATCATTCTTTTATTGTCAGACTCAGAAAAACACTTTGGTAGTGTTTGGATTTATTTTTTAGTATTAAGAAATAACATTGTTAATTTTCTTTCCTCTGATGAAGAAATACTACAAAAAAACAGACTTAAAATGGAGCAAGTATTTGTGTGGGCATGTGGAAGTATCTAGGAGTTAGAAATTTCTTAAAATCAGCACTTTAAATCCAGGGAAATATGAAGTTAGGGTTTACTGAAAGCAAATCTTCTTATGTTAAGATGAATAGCATACACACAGCCTTTCTTGTGGCTTATACTGCCATCACGAGTGGGGGGTGCTGGGGGAGGAAGAATGCAAATGCCAATCTCGAGACTTTAAAAGTCTAATTTAATACCTTGAGCAATGCTTTAATCACAGTTATACATGGATCATAACCGATAAAATTATTATGGGGTGAGTGCATCACTGCTCCAAACTGCTCTCAAAGAGTGATTACAGGATTCTGTCAAACTAGAGGGCATATCAAGGAGGGGCCCATGAGTCTCTCTTCTTGACTCAGTAATAGGCAATACCAGCATTAAAACTGTTAGGATGATGGACAATAACCTTCTTCCAAAATCTACAGATGACACCAAAGGGGAAAACAACTGCAAATACTTTTAAAAAAGTGTCCAATTCAAAGTGATCTTGATAACTTGGAGAAATAGCCCCAAACCACTGAGGTGATATTCCGTAAAGCAGAGTACAAAGTACTGCATTTAAAAAGAATGACAGAAGCAAAAAATAGAGGAAAAACTGGTTAGGCTGCAGGCAGTGTGGTAGGGATGAGTGTTTGCTGTGGACTAGAGACTAAATACAAGTTGAATAACACAATGTATGTACAGAAATTGAAAACTCATTTCATATTCTCAGCATTAGTGATTTCTCAGATGGAATACTGACATCCACTGCTCGGCGAAAAACCAGACAAACACAAAGAATAATGTGTTTAAAAAAAAGACAAAGACCAAAAACTTTAAAAAAGACAAGGTCATAATTTATCTGAATTTTGTCCATTTTAAAGCATCAAGAATAAAGCATGACCAATATGAAAATTTGAAGGAAACAGTTTTTTTAAGTGTTTAAAAAAAATCGTGACTGGGAGGATGTTTTACAGTATTTTAGTATATACAACTCTCCTATGAAGAAGGCAGGCTCAGGTGCACTTTATGTCCATACAGAGTAAAACAAGGGATGGTAAGGCTTAAACAAAACTGGAAGACCTTAAGACAGGCTAGCACAAAAAAGGTTTTAGGTAATCTCACTGGTTAGCAAGAAACATTGAGAGATCTGTGTTTGAGTGGGCATAAAAGGAAACTGGAGATACACAGGAAGGACGCACAAAATATCTTTGATTCTATCTCAGAGCAGAAAAATGCTCTGGATGATATCTTGATATCCCAGAGTTTTTGGGGTGTCCTGTGCAGGGTTTTTTTCCCCTAATGACTCTGTAAAGATTTTAACCCAAGGCTCTCTAAGCCTGAGTGTACCTCAGAGGAATCACAGATTCTGCGTATCTATTCCACATTTGTAGCTTGAATACCATTTCATCAAACTGCTGGTAGACTAGCTCCCCTTCTGGTTCCTAAAAATGTTTCTTCTTGGTATGTGATGATTGGGCCCAGAGATTAATTTGTCTTCTTGACAGTTTATCTGAGGTTGGCGTAGAGGACATGTATGGAGGCAGGAACCACTTGGCCAAATTAAAGGGTAAGTGTAGGTCCCAGCTCCTTTCCTTAATGTCCTAGCATTCACCTGCTTTGGCAGAGATTTGCATTCAAAGAATGTGATCTTTGGGGAATTTTGTGCTTTTATCTGCATAAAAGCTTTTTCACGATTAGCGGACAGATTTCTCCTAAAGACCATCCACAAAGCCACGGGGCCAAACTATTTTTCAAGGAGACCAGTCTCTAAATGTTTGTGTAGAAGATATCAAAACCAACACTTTTTCTGCCAGAGATCAGTATCAATGCTGCTGATCACAAACCACTGGAGGTTCATATCTGTGGTAATCAATGCTACAGGTAATTTCTTGCTACTCTCCAAAGTTTGAATGACTTAATCATAACGAAATCTAAAAAGTACTTTCTGACAATTTGATGATGAAAAAAATCCATTATTGAAAAAGTTTGCCCATATGCAATTGTGTATCACCAGCTGTTTCCTTCCATTTGTATTCAAAGTGCCTGCAGCCCTGCTGTTTAAATTACTCAGGGTATTGGTTAAATGGATGAAGTGGGACATGTTATTTGCATATTGATTTGTTTTGTATGGAAATAATTTTGATGAGTTTTTACCTTATTAGATTGTGCATTGTCATAGTGTGTATATGAATACAACAATCTCAGAGTGGGGAGAAGTTTTGAAGAATGGAAATGCAAACATACATAAATTCTATCTCATTAAAAAGCATTACATACTTAATTACTAAACTCTCATGAACTTAGGGACTGGAAATTAGAAAAACACAAGATTTAAGAACTAGTAGGTACCAGCTGTGAGCCTGTATCTTAGGTGTGTAGTCAGCTACCCTCAGCTTAGCTCAAAGATGCAGGCTGAGCCCTTTTGGGCATGCTAGCAAAGGGCTTTGTAGGCTGGGTGCTTAGTTCTCAACCAGCATGCTCTGCATTCTTGCCCATGAAAATTTTAAACTTTTACTTGAAGAATTAACTGCCACATAGGGTCTTAAATAAAGTGACTCCAGAAGTCTGTGAAGGGCAGCATATTGGTAATAATGCAAGGGGACCAGATTTGATTAAGTTGTTCTCCTGATTTCTTGTACACGACTGAAAAAAATCAGCAGCAGTTTAATCTTGAGAGTAATTAATTGCCTTCTGCATATAAATATATATCACACTTTTGGCATTGCAGAGGTAAATGCATTAGTGACTGGAGCATGCCCTGTTTAGCTATTTATGTCTTTCCACATAAAGCCAATGAGTGCTTGCTCCAATGAGCATTGTCTCGAGGCCCCTGGGGGCCTAAGGGCCATACCAGCAGCTGCTTGTGTCCTTAGTCACAGTTGTCAGGGGGACCATCTAATGGTGTCATGTCCAAGGCACAGCCATTCTGGCTAATTAGCTATTAGTCTGGCGGAAATCCCTCCTCAATGAAGTTTCAGTACAGCTTGTCTTAGTTTCAAGAAGCAAGTCTGATACAATTTCACCAGCAGTGACCATTTCCTTGTTTGCAGGGCACAGTAAGAGCCTTTTTTCTTGCTTTATAATGCTCCTGACAGACATCAAAGGGCAGCTGGCCAATTACATTTAACTGTTTTACAGAGGTGCACCTCAGAAAAACATCAGAAGATGGACGCTCCAGTCAAACATTGCAGAAAAAAAGAGTGTTTAGTTACGTTAAATGGATCCTTCTATTCTCTAGACTTCCTAATTATTTTGTTGTTAGTGTGAAGCCTCAGCCTTTATTAGTAGAACCTCTGCATTTCTATTGTTCTATTTTAACATGTTAACTAGTCATGTAACTACTGCAGAGTTCAGAAATATTTATTTTGTATAATTTGCAGAGTGACTCTGAAGATCAACAAACTGCATAGCTCAGAAATCTGCCAGATGGTCCAAGCAGAGCAAGTATATTACTCCTTCATTTTTTGCAATTATGACTGAAATAGTGGGGTTTGGAATGGATCTGAAATGACCTCTTGGGTTCCAAATCTCACAAAAAAAAAAAAAAAAGATTCATTATTAATAAATCAGTATTGCTATTGTACTCCATAGCAACATGCACTTTCACCACTGACAATCTTTTGAGAGAGGACAATAAAGGATGAAATTATATTTTACAAATGGGCCTGCTCAAAATTCCAGGACCCATGCCTTTAACTTGTTAGAAACCTATTTCCAAACCTCATAATCTGCCCCTCAAGAAATTTATAGAAGTATGCTTATGCCTTTTGAGGAGCACTCCTGTACTCCTGATGACAGAGGAACAAGAATGGTATGTGATGGATTGACACTGGATGCCAGCATCCACGAAATCCTCTGTCTCACTCCTCTCCACAGCTGGACAGAGGAAAGAAAATTTGGAGGTTCCTGGGTTGAGATGAGGACTGGGAGACTTCACTCACCAAATACCATCACAGACAAAACAGACTCAAAATGGGGATATTAGTTGAATTAATTACTAACAAAATCAGAGCAGGATAACAAAAAGTAAAATAAATCTCCTTCTCTCACTCCTGCATCCTATTTAGGCTCTACCTTTTCCCCTGCAGTGGGGCAGGGGGATGTGGAATGGGGTTTATGGTGAGTTCATCAAATGCTGTTCCTGCCACTGCTCAGAGAGAAGAGTCCTTCCCCTGCTCCTTCCTGGGGTCCTTTCCATGGGAGACAGTCCTCTATGAACTTTTCCAGCATGAGTCCATCCCATGGGCAACAGTTCTCCATGAACTGCTGCAGTGTGGGTCACTCTTCCATGGGGTAAGTACTTCAAGGACAGGCTGTTCTAGCATGGGTCCCCCACGGGGTCACAAGTCCTACCAGCAAATCTGCTCCCGTGTGGTCTCCTCTCTCCAGGTATCTGCAGGTCCCTGCCAGGACTCTGCTCCAGCACAGGCCTCCCTTGGGGTCACAGCCCCCTCTTAAGCATTCACCTGCTCCAGCATGGGGCTCCTCCATGGGCTGCAGATAGATCTCTGCATTCCCATGGACCACCATGGGCTGCAGGGGCACAGCTGCTTCACCACAGCCTGCATCATGGACTGCAGGGGAACCTCATGTCCAGTGCCTGGAGCAGCTCCTTCCCCTCCTTCTGCACTGACCTTGGTGTCTGCAGAGTTGTTCTCACCTACTCTCGCTCCGTTCCTCTCTGGCCACAATTACAGCTGCCCAATAACTTTTTTTCGTCTTAAATATGTTATCACAGAGATGTTACCACCATCGCTGCTGGGCTCAGCCTTGGCCAGTGGCATGTTTGTCTTGGAGCCACCTCACATTGTCTCTGTCAGACATGGACAAACCCTCCAGCAGCTTCTCACAAAAGCCCCCCCTGTGGCCCCCTGCTACCAAAGTATGACCATGCAAACCCAATACATGGAGGAAACACAGGATGAGCAGCAGGTTTCTCTTCCCAGAGGTTTCAAAGTTGGTGTTCTTCACACATGAAAGCACATACAGGGGCTGGTTTGGAAGGCGTTCAGGAATGGCATAAAGACTTTTGGTGTCTACTCTACCAGTCTTTGAAATAAATGGGAGCTTTGTCCAGTGATTTCAAAGAGTTTTAAATTACAGCTCTAAGTTAGTCTAGGAATTATCTGCATCTTTAAAAGTACAGGGATTTCTGCCATCAGATGAGTTCTGGAGTTATGGTCCAGTTGTTAATGATTCTCACTTGCTTTTGAAACACTGTTTGTGAATTTATATAATATCACCTCAGAATAAAGAAAAGAAATTTACCATGGCCTGAAGTACAGAAATAACTAATATAAAGAAGTAATTTTTTCTCTCTTTACTTTGAAAAGGCATTTCAGAATGTATTTTCAGTTTCAAAATAAGATGTCCTGTAGTAGAAGGCAACCTGAGATAGTAGCCTGAAGCTAGCAGAAAAAGACTGAAGTTTAATTGCATCTTCAGCTCTGGCATGATGTCATTTCAAGGACATACCTGCATGATCAAAAACTAGTGAAATGAAAAATTGCCAAAAGCTCTTCATGAATCAACGAATGAAGAGCCCAGCTCTTCAATTCTAAATAACTGCACAATTATAGTGATCAATAACACAGATAATTCAGAGTGCAGGACATTCTAACTTTTGAAACTTATGTTTGAATATGCAAAACAAATTAGGACTAATGACTGCTGTGAAGTTCTGTACATAACCTAGGATACCCAGTGTGATTTGTCACTTCTTATTTGCATGTGGTCTCAATGTATGCTCAATCACAGAAATTAAATGAACCAGGCTCACCCCACACTTCACCTGTCATGGCCAGACCAGTATGCTGCAGTGCACTGGAGGCCAGCTATTATTTATTTCTCCAAACCAGCTTCCTCTCTTACAAAACCCCAAACAAACCATGGCAGTTTTTCTATGCTAATATCAGCTGAGGGGTGCCATACCCCTGTTCCTCATGTCATTCTTGTTTTCTGGCTCTTGTGGGGCAGCTTCACTGGCCATGTGCCTGACTCATAACAGTCCCATCTTCAATATCTCAATCAGTAGAAATATTTGGCAACATAGTCTAGATATCTAATATATAGGAGCTTTAAGGCATTGTTGATACTTGAGATACAGTCCTCAGACTTTTGCTGGCAAAAAGCCTCTAAGGAGGTTGATAAGCTGCATATTCCAGGTCTAAGAACACAAAATGCCAGTAAATAGAGATAGTGCATTTAACTTCTCAATGCAATTTTGCTTTCATATGTATTGTAAGCATTAAGTAGTTACAATTTGAAATGAAATAGCATTATACTTCACACAGAAATATGTAAGCACTCATCAGCAACTGAGGCTGATGCACTAGATTGCACATGGTGGGAAGGCCATAAGGTAAGCAAAAGCATGAACTGCAGCACACTCATGGCTCAGATCACAGAGGAGGTATGACCTTTGACACTCCCCTTGGGACCCACCAGGCCACTCAATGCACAGTGCAGGCACTCACCTTGCTCTGTGCAAAGCAACTCAGAACAGTAGAATTTGTCCTGGTGTCCAGTTAAAGAGTTAGTCCGTCCTGCTTTTGAAATGAGTGCCCTGTTTACCAGGTTGCTCAGAAGGTGATGGTGTTAGTTCTCCTTTAACCCATGTTCTGAAGGAGCTGAGTGAGCCAGACTGACTTTTTGAAACCAAATCAATTCAGATAAAGATTCAGATCTGAGCAGGGCAAACATGTACATTGTAAAAATTCTGTACTGATATTCCTGGTACAGTGGCCTCATGGTTAAATCCTTTAGTACTGCTGTTCAAGCAGTGGCAGGCATGGACTCCCCACTCTCCTTTGTCAATTTAAGTCATGTTGCTGTCCTCCCTCAGTGGTAAAAGCAACATCATTAATTGAGACAGAAGAGCGTCCTCCTTCTCTTCCTTTTCCCCTATCCTGTCCCCAGTGAACTCTTGTAGGATTTGGGGTTCTTTTTTTCAATATTGAATCTGTAGGATCTGTTTCTTTGAAACCTTAAAGAGAAAGAAAATTGTAGTCAGCACATTCTACTTTGTGCTCCTTTGTGGTAATGCTCATTACCTACTGTTTCAGTGCTACCCTTCAATACCCAGTCATGAAAAGGTAGTAGATGCAAAGAGATAAATTTTGTCTTCCTTGCGGGAACTTTCTGCCAGCAATTTGGTCATTTTTTTCTGGTTTTTTTTTTTTTTTTTTTTTAATTATCTTGGTTTTTTCTTTTTA